>JAVQJG010264353.1:0-26593 GCA_036024015.1 Craterocephalus amniculus
GTGTGTGTGTGTGTGTGTGTGTGTGTGTGTGTGTGTGTGTGTGTGTGTGCGTGCGTGCGTGTGTGTGCGTGTGCGTGTGTGTGTGTGTGCGTGCGTGCGTGCGTGTGTGGGAGATGGGGAGAGTGCAGAGTGCCAGGCAATGTAGGAGGGAGAAAGAAGGAGGGAGCGTCTGGAAAGCATCAAGCCATAACTCGGCATATGTGTGAGTGTGTGTGTGTGTTCTGTAGCTCCTCTGCTCCCTGGCTTGTTAACCTACGGGTCGTGGGCAGCTTCAGGTGATGAAGTCAATGCCTGGCACATAAGATGGGAAGAATGACCTCTCCCATGGTAAGCGCATGCTCATGAATAAATATGCAAACATAAAAGCAAATACGCAAACATGTGTTCCTAGTTTTCTGATGCGGTTATTTCTTGACATAAAACACCCATAAGGGACTAGTTTAACATTTAGGAGATTCGTTTGTACTTTTTTTTTTAGATTTGATCTTGTTTTCATGCAGAACATTTAAATCATACTTTCAGAAATCTTTGTAAAACAAACTGCTGCCACACAGTGGTTCAGCATCATCACGTCCCACATTCAGCAGAGTAGAAGGAAAGAATTCTGAACAAAAAGTGCACAAATGCACACGTCTAATTTCAATCTATCTATTCTATCTATACATTATCTATTTTTGACCATAAGTTATATATTATGGTCTACAATCAGCCTAGATGCATGAAATCTGTCAGTTGGGTTCAGTTAATTATTGAGTAACAGCAAACACAGCTCAGCAATGCGACGTCTGCAGGTTTACTCTGTGTCGGTGCACTGGGTACCCATTTACTGTCCCTCCTGACCCAAAGGTAACTGATTTACAGCTGTGTATGTCATGGTTAGTGGGTTTTGGTTCTGTTTTTGGTTTAGTTCCTGGTAGATTTCTATTTCAAGTTGTGTGGCTTGGTCTCTGGTTTCAGCTGTCACCACAGTTTGTCATTTTTGTTGTATTGGATGCTTCTTTGGTCGATTCGTCAGTCAGTTTGTCCATCATCATCCTGTGCCTTTGCTTGAGTTTCGTTTCTTCTTAATCAATGCTTTGTTTCTGGGCCATGTTGCCTTAGTAATGCTTTCTATATGTTCTTAAAATAAACTATGTTAACCAGTTAAGCCCATAATAACTACCAATATGAAAACTTTCTGCAATGCCCTCTTATAAACGAATAATTTGGATCATGTAAGAGTTTGGAGAAGAGAGGATGAATAGCCACAGGGATTCCTTCTTTTGATTTCCCTTGTCATACTCATATCAAGCAGCCTACTGCGTTAAGGTTAGGAAATCATTTTAGGGCAGTAAAATGTATATTGTAACAGAAAGCCGTACAGTTGCTATTGCAATTACCATTACCATTACAGAGCACCACACACATCCTAAACTGATGATTTGGGGAGAGTCTGTGCATCCAGGGCTGACATCGCCAGCTCCTGACCATGAACTGGAAGTCTGGATGTGTGGATGTAGTTGGCTATCTGGACAGCATGTATCTAACGCTTGTGTTTCCACACTTATAGAGGTTGGACCAGCATGTTGCAACTGTAGGAGAGCAGCATGAAAGAACACTGGAGATAAAACACAAACTTCATATCTTATGAGTTTTAAGACTAAATCTTTTCCATATAAATCAATTGAAATGTCCTAGGATCCGCTGTTTTGTGTTCAACTTTTACATCACGTTGACATTAAAGGCTCACTATGTAAAAAGTCCAACCAGCTGAATACTCACCTATTCTTTTCTTTCCAATCCTTAAAACTGCATGGACTGAAACATGTGAAAGTCCTGCTTGCAAGCTAGTGTTTGATTTTATAACCTTCTGGGTTAGAGAGTATCTTTGTGGTGCAACAATCTGTAATGTTAGACAAGGCTACTCATTGCAGGGTAAGAAGAATGCCAAGATTTTTGTGTTTAAGCCATTTTACGTTGATCTAAACTAGCTACAGTATAATTATTTTATTACACTGCTGTGTTGATACATGTTCCCTCAGCACATTTCCTTTGAAGTTAAAGCATCTAGTTAAACTTGTTTTGGTTTTGTTGGGGAACAAAAAACACGTTTGCTTTCATTTGTCTATATTTGACAAAGCCCAATAAATCTGCATAATTTCCACTAAAGCAAAATTAAATGTTGAGGTCTAACCGCGGTTATGTATCTGACTGGCTGGGTGCAGCGACTTCCCTGTTGTCTCATCGTTCTCAGCAAATTGCAATGGCAAAACACAAACTCTAACATTCAGACTTTTAGGACTCAACCAGCTATGTGTGGCTGGAGCTTCGTATCAAAGAGATGCATTTAAGTAGTAACTTAACGTTTTGGCAAGAAAGCACATTTTGCATAGCTCCCAAAATGGCTAACATCCCTTCAAGATTTTTGCAACTAATAGCATTAAACTATCCCATTTCAGCTACTGCGTCTCAGGAAAAAACGTGCAGAGAAACTGAGAGGAAACCATCTCCAAAATAAGACCAGTAAGGCAAGAAGGCAGCTTCTTTTAGAGTAGTTTGTGTGTGTGATTATGTTACAGTGTATGTTTGTGTGCCGTGTACTCATAAGAGAAGCGAGCAGCTGGCATTGTGTTTGTGTTTTGCCCCGTGAGATGTGGATGAAGCCGGTATTGTATTACATGGACTAGTGCCGTTTGAGGCGAGGTGGGGTGAGCCGGCTCGATTGCCAAGAAGGAAGGGATGACAGATGAACAGGGTGAAAAGGGAAGAGAAGGAGGGGAGAGAAGTGGGGGCGAGTTGGCACTGAGCAATTAAGCCAGCGTCTGACACCCAAAGAACTTATCATGCTCTGGCATATGCTTTTGTAGTCTGGAATTTGAGAAATGCATTTGATCGGCGCGGCGTGTCTGTGTGGGCGTTATTTTGGATGACTCCTGGGGACAAAACAGCTACCAGAGAAGTGACAAAGGGAGAAACAGACAGATGAGGCAGAGGGCAGGGGTTTCCTGATGGATGCACGGGCTTGTGTTCTGCTTGAATATGTTCAGTGGAAAACAAAACACTGCAATCAGCTTTTAAGTTTCTTTAATATCTCACATTCCAGGTCACACTATGTGGAAAACAGGAGTGGAAAGGAGGAGGAACACGATATGTTTTATCATGCCTTGCAAACTGTTTGTCTCCCCCTGGACTTACAGGGAATCTCATCTTTTCTCTTTGACCTCAGCATTCCTCAACCTCAGACTGAATGAGAGGCCAGAGAGTGTGTGTGAGACCACGGTTCACCTTTAGACTACTTAAGGTAATTAATATGATCTTTAGCCTTGCAGTTTGACAGTTGAATAACCTACAGACAAAACACACACCTCAGCCCTGGCTTTGGTGTCTTTCCAACAGATCTGACAACCTGCTGAGAATTTATAGAGGTGTAGAAGATCTCCATATCAAATGATACTCGTTCCTTATTCATACACTATAATTAAGATTTTTCTTGATTTCTTTGTAAGTTCCACCAAAGCCCAATAAATAGACGTTCAAAAGAACACTTGACGTGTTTTTTCTGTTTAAAGTGTCTCATCAAAGTGTGATTCCAATAAAAGAAACCTGGAAATCTTCATTTGTGCTCAGACCCTCTCAGTTAAGGTACTGTATTAAACTGTACATTTAAAGGAAAACGGCTATCAACTTTCTAGAAAAAAGTTAATAAAATATACTTGAGTCTTCATGAAAAAAAGTGGTTATTCATCTGAAAACAAAGCCCGCTACCAGTATAAGTGAATGTGCTTGTGGTGGTTTTTAACCTCGGGGTCGGTCTCTTCCAGAAGTTTAAAAGATAAATCTGAGGCCATGAAATGATTAATGAGAGACAAAAGAAGAAAAGATAAAAGTTCCACGGCTCAGATGAGTATTCATTTCATTTTTCTGGCTTTTCCATTAACTCCCCCGTTTGTGTGTGAAATAATGGATGATATACTTCTCTGGGCCTCAGACAATTAGCGACATGAAACCATCTGAGAGTTAAAAAGGGTGTCTTAGAGAGGAACTGTAAACAACTTTTAGACATCTGAAACATGAGGGGCCCAAGCAACACTTTTCCCCCCTCATTTCTTTAATGTTTACGCTCTGACTGGTCTGGAATTAGTTTTAATATTTTGCAGTCATTTCTCTCTAGTTAAATATTAATGTACTTTTTCATGTTTAATGGACCTTTTAAGACATCATGTCATATAAATTGATTATTTTACATTGTACCCAAGTGGCATTTTGGTTGTAAAGGTTCTCGGCTTAGATTGAATGGTGATGCAGCTGGTAAACTTCATCATAATTCCAGGACTTAAAGATCCTCACCATAGTTCACCGTGTAGAAAAAAAACCCAAGAAGCCTCATATAATAGAACATTAAGATATTTAGACAGCTTTGCAGCATCCTGTGACACAAAAAGAAAAACATACAGCAGGAGAGTTTTAAAAGCTTGTGATCTTTGTGGAAATGACAACAGATTAAACAAGATAGCTGCTACATAATTAATATGTCACAGCTTCTCTGGAATCACTGGAAGTGTAGATCATGTAAGTCATTTCAACAGATGTGCTTAACCGGTTATTGGTGTAACTGCTGAACATGTGCGTGTAGTTCCCCCTAGTGGTGTAAGATAATAGTACAGTAAAACCATAAAGGGGAGGTTTTCATTTTAGGGTAGCAGGAGGACATCTAGTGGTAAATCACAGAAAAGAAATGTATTACCAAACTTTATTTCAGCGTGTGCCGTAACAGAAATAAAGTACAGAGCATGCGTGAAAGTGTGTTTATTTAAGAACACAAGGCACCGTACAATGAAAAGTATTCCTGGTTGGCTGCTGGAAGCCTAACAAAAAAGAATTTTCACAGTTCATAAAATTGGATGGGTGCAGCTTCTTCATGTTGGTCAGGTGGATGTGAGGACTATCAAACAAAGATTTCCTGGTCATAGTGCGAGTGGAAAAGTAACAGGATAGTCTTCTAGTGTGTCTTCAGATCTGGGTGTAGCGAAGGTATTTCTTCCCAGAGGGCACCTCTTTAGTTGTCACCCCGTTCGGGAAGAGAGAAGCAGCTTCAGAGTCAGAGAGCGAAGGAATGACCATGACTTTGTCACCAGGCTGGAAGGATGAAATAAAAAAATAAAATAAATAAAAAAAACAGGGAATTGGCTCTTAGCAGCAGGATCAAACTTTGTCACATGGTTACAAATTGCCTTTCACTTATGACCAAGAAGCAGCAGATTCATCTCCTGGCATATGCTATTGTATCATCATGTTGTGTTTCCTCTGAAAATCTAATCACTCAGATTTTATTTGTCTAAGAAAAGATGAAAACACGAGTAGCACACAGTTAAGAATCAAATAAAAAGAAAAAAAATACACTGAACTGAATATAGGACACCTTAAAAAGGCTATTAAAAAAAAAGGTACTTGTATGAATTTTGCAAACCTTGAACAGAGCCAAGCCAACTGAAACCTGATTTCAAGGTTATTGTTTAACTAAGAAGTCTCTGTATATTTAGGGGGGAAAATTGGAACAAGCCAAAGCAATGGAAAAAAAACTCCTGGTTGCAAATGTGGATGAGAAGGTTATCAATGATAACATATAATGATGGTGCATAAAGACTGAACGGCATCTCTCAGGCTGGAGATACAGAACCGGGAGAGTGAAGAGTAACAGATTAAATAACTCCTTTGTTCCCTTTGCAAAAACATTTTTAAATAATTACATGTGATCATATTATTCTTTACGATTTGATTGAACATGATTTTATTTAATTTTAGCGTTTTTATTTTGGGCGTTTATTTTATGACATGGATCTTTTTGAGTAGTGTTTTTTTTTGTTTGATTTTAACCGTTTTTATTTGTTGATACAGTCATGTTTGGTGTAGGTGAGCGCAGCTTTATGGAGGATCTGTCCTTCAGCAAGATTCCCCATGACAATAATTAAATTACCTGACTTTACTATTACTGTTCTCATTATGCACAGCTAATAATATGATCCTGTCAATATGAGCTTTGTGGCCATTGTTGTACAGTTGGATGATATGTACCTTCCAGTCTACAGGTGTGGCGACCTTCTTCTGTGCAGTGAGCTGCAGGGAGTCAATAACTCTGAGCAGCTCGTTGAAGTTCCTCCCTGTGGTAGCAGGGTAGAGGATGGACAGCTTCAGCTTCTTATCTGGGCCAATCACAAACACCTGAGGATCATTTGGAGGACATAAGTTAAATAAAGAGGCAAACATAGTTTTATTTTAAAGACTTGTAATTATGCCAATGTTTTCCTTCTGAGATTTTTGTTTTGAATTCTTTCCATTTCATCTTAAACACAGAGAGGTAAGGATCTGATTTGTGTCATGTGTATGAGTGCAGAATAATGTATGATGGACAAGGCTGGTGTCTATTCTCCCCTTAAACTCAACTTCCACATCTGATCCCACTTCCAAAAAATGAAAGTACATTAAGACTCTACTTTTAACGAGACAATGGACCAATCTCAATTCGCCCCCTTAGCCCTTCACCTTTAAACAGAACGTAAAGGCAAGGGTTCATGTTTTAAGCCCTATGAATTCGGAATGCCCCTCTGTCTGTCTAACCTGAACCGTATGAAATGAAAAAATAAATCCCATAGTAGTTTGTTTATCAAAAAAAAAAAAAAATATATATATATATATATATATAGATAGAATATTAATTAATTGAGGGCTTTGTTTTTCACATCAGTTCATACCAGGAGGCCTGTTCGGCTCATGGTTCGCTGTTTACAAGACATAAGACACAGCTCACACTACAACAGAAAAGCAAAAAAACGGAACTTCCATCCGTATAACCACAGAAAAAAAATTACTTATATCGTTATAATATATATAATGTCTCCAAATTAAAATCTTCATGCAAATAACTACATCTCTACTTTTATTTCCGAAACATGAGTAGGGTGGTCACTCGCGCATTTTGCCATCATGGGTTAACATCTGCCTCATCTAAAAGTTTTTAAAAGCAGCTAACCACATGACAAATGAACTGTTAACTGATTATCTGCATGGGAAAACCCTGAGCTGAAAGGGGTGTTCACCTCTTCCCCTCGATCTAAAAGAGAGTCAAGATGCCCCTTTGTCTCTCATGAACGTGCAGAACGGAGGGGAAGGGCTAAGGGGGGAAACTGAGATTGGGCTTTTCTTGAATTTGCACCAACATGTTCATCATGTTCATGTTCTAATTATGGAAAACATCCTGATTTCAGTCTCCCTATCTGAAGGTGCATTGAATGCGGCTTTCTTACGCAGCGGGCGGTGAGGGGCAAACCATCCTTGTCTCTCTCATCTGGGTCCAGCATGCCCAGTTGCACCGATAGCTCCCTCTTGTCATCGGCGATGATGGGGAAAGGCAGCTTATTGTCAGCCTCGCTGCTAACCGCCATCACATCCTGTGCAGATGAAATAGAGACGCTCAAGTTTTCCACCTTTTTTTAATGCATGTCATCCTCTGTAAATCATTCTCTCTGGTCCGTGAGCTTTCGCTGCTATTGCAACACAAGCGAAGTGAATGAAACATACACCCCAAGTTTATAATCGTTAACTCCTGCAGGCTTCAACTGGGTCATGAGCCTGCTGCTGAGAGTGCTGTATATATCACCCATGTGTCTCAAAAATGGTATTTTGAGGGTCTTGTTGTCCATTTCTTCATGTATTTATACTTTTGAGCCAAATATAAACAGCTTTTACGGTGAGAAAGTTCAGTAATCATGACTGCTGGACACATGGGAAAAAAGGAATCTGGAGGAGTTTAGCTTTGCTCAAGATGAAGATTAACATGAGATACCTAAAAGATTACAGTACTGAGTCAATGTTTCTAAATATAGTCACCTGCAAATTATATACTTTGTAATAGTGTAATAAAAGCATTAGGGTTTCAATCAGTTCAAGGTACAGATACAGTGAACAGTAAGACCCTTGTGCATCCCCCACCTTGCTCCAGTTGTGGTGATCGTGGACACTGTCGATGGACAAGGCAATCATCTTCACGCCTCGTTTCTTGAACTCATTGCTGATCTGAGCGGCACAGGCGAGCTCAGTGGTGCACACAGGAGTGAAGTCTCTGGGGTGAGAGAACAAAATACCCCACCTGTGGAGAAAACAAAAGGTTTTCGCTGTAAAAGTAGACCATCATGTCAGGAAAAGTTAATCATGCTTCCATGTGTGTTAAATAAGAGAGCTTTCAAAGAATTAAAGGACTCATGCACGCAAATGATTAGAGGTAGAACTTAAGGAGAGAGGGATAAGAGGGGTGAAAAAGCATGAAGTTTCAGTGGAGGAATTTCCTGACATAAATCATATTGGCAGGTGTTTGGCGGTCCAGTTCAAGATGCTGATTCCAGCGGTGTTCCAGTGGGGGAAGGCATTTTGTGCTTTAATCAGTCCATCAGTGTATTGTGACTTATCATCACATGGAGAGAAACAAGAGCTGAGCCACTCCCCTGGCAATGTGATGGTCACCTGATGATTTTGTGACCAGAAGCCTAGATTAGCACCAGACAATCCCAAACTGCCCCCGGCAGCAGTTTGTTTCTTTTAAGCATACTCCTATATGTGACCTGTAGGCCACAAATTTGTCTGTGTAGAGTTTTTCTGTTTTGTTTTTGGCTGGTTTTGAACATTACACCTTCCACTTCCACTGGCAGGAACAATTTTTAATGGCTGAGAAATATAATGGAAAGCCAACAAATCTAGGACGCAGCTTTAACAGATGGCTGAGTCTCGCATTCCAGCAGCTTTTCCCACTGAAGCAAAGAAGGACGTTATTGTGCTGAAACTCTAAGGGTAGTGTCCTTTTTATTCAGAGGGGATTGAATCTGAACCAACTGCATTAGTGGCCATCCACTGTCTGTTAAACTCAATATGGTGGGGGCATCCACAAAATTAAAATACATCCAGTTAATCTGTGTCTTTGGATCAGGTGGAAACTCTAATTCTGACTAATATAAAATAAGAACACAAGAAATCTCTAGAAAAGGGGAAGAAGATTTCATAGAGTCTTCTCAGATTATGAAATCAACTTTTTACTTTTTCAACATCAAATATTTCAGCTATTCTCATAAGATGCATTCTCACACGAGGGCTATTAAATCATTTAATCTAATCAGAAAAATGGTTTATTCACCAAAAAATAACTTGCATAACGGAGAATATGTTCTCCCAAATGTAAGTATTATGCAAGCTGCACACATCTGAAGTCAATTCATGTCCAACCCTGACTGCATGTGTGCATGCATGCAAAGAGTGTCCATTCTCTTTATCAATTGGATGGCAAATTAGAGGAGTGTAAATGCCAAATTCTTAAGGACAGTGCCGAGTCCATACACACAGAAAAAAAGTTGATCTAGGGCTTTACATAACTATTACATTTCAATGATCTGGACAGAAAAAAAGTAAAATACAACCCTAATCATTCCTCCAGCCATGCAATTATTCACTATGCTACTATATCTGAACCACTGTCTCTTAAACAAATTCAATTACCGGTTTTTCATGGCTAAAATCCGCTTAAATCCCTTTTGTCATGTCGATGCTCTTGAAAAAATGTCTGTATTATCGATCATTGATTTATACATCTAAAAATGTGAGTTTTGCTAGCTGTATTTGAGCTACTATGGATCAAAACGTAACCCTTTTGGAGAAGTGAAAATAAAAAAAAAAGTCTGCGGTGCAATGGCTGCCTCGTTTATATAATCCAATGTGGCAAGCAGCATGGTTCATGTAATGTCCACCTTAAACTCATATCGACTTTCCAGTCAAATAGACAATAACATTCGTTTTTGCTTTCAAATGTTGTATTAGTTCAAATTACGAAAATAAAGACTGCACTATATACAGTATATCACCTAACGTGGTCATGTGACAAATTGTAGAGTTGACCAAAACATAAAGGATTAAAACAACAAATTTCCCACGGTGTAATACCTGAAATCTGCGTACTTACGAGTCGCCCAGAAAGTCGTGGAACTTAATCTTGCCGATGGTGGTGTCGGCATCGAAGTTTGGGAATTCGTCTCCGAGCAGAAGTCCAGGCATGGTCACCTCCTCTCTGTTGCAGCTCACAAGATAAATAACGTGTACAAGCTGGCTGCCTAGCATACACGGCTAGCTGATCTGTTATGAATGAATAGATCCGGGAAGAGGCGGAGCTAACTTCAGGACCGCCGCCAATCAGAGAACAGACGTAAATTGAATTGTTTTTGTGTTTGCTTGTTTGTTTGCTTCATTCTTCATACATCCAAATTTGACTTTATTTAATTCAGAGAAATTTTAGAAAAATGTGTAAAACAAATTAATAAAAACGAGAAATTAAACAGTTTTCTTCATAGGATTTGCTGCATGATGTTTTTTTTTTTTTTGTTTAACATCAAAAGTTGATCTAAAAACGATTTATGTTATGTTTTCCACGTTTTCTTTCTCTGAAAAGTAATCTAGTAAAACATTTTTAAGTATATTAATAACCATTCAGTTAAATACATATTTCTGCCCAAAATATTTTCAGAAAAACCTATTTGTTTGGTTTGGAGTGTGAAATTTCTCAACCGCATTTGTGAAGTTAAACGCAATTTCCCACAATGCCCTGCGATCAGAACAACAAATATGGCGGCTCTATTCCGGGCTCACGGACGTGATAGGAATTGTCAAACCCAAAAGACAAGCTAAAGCAGCGACAACCTGCTCGACGCTGCAGAATATTTACCATTGCGGCATTATCACATCGCTTCACACCCTGCCCATCACGCCGGTAGGCCAGCAGCTGAAATGCCTTCTCCTAAAGCTAAAACCCCCGGGCGCAGCGGAGGAAGCCCTGTGCTCGGCAGCTCTTTTGAGTTCATGTCTCTGACGAAGCCGCTGAACCGGTCCTCGCCGTCGCACCTGCTCCAGCGGCAGGGCTCCGACCCCACCACAGCCCGCCTCCGCGCCTCAGAGAGCCCCACTCGTCGTCGGGGCTCCGGCTCCTCCACCGGCTCGGCGAGCGGCCAGGGGCCACCGGAGGAAGACGGTATACGGCTCAACCCTTCCCTGGTCCGCGTCGCGCTCAGCTCCTTGCTCGCCATCGACCTGTGGCTGTCCAAGCGGCTGGGAGTGTGCGCGTGTGAGGACTCCTCCTGGGGCAGCGTGCGCCCATTGATGAAACTGATAGAGATATCCGGACACGGCATCCCGTGGCTGGCTGGAGCGGCATACTGCCTGTACAAGAGTGACAGCGTTGCAGGACAAGAGGTCATGCTCAACCTTCTCATGGGTAAAAACATCTGTTATCTGTTTTCCTGTTATCCAGACTAATAAAAACATTGCAGACTACAAATGTAGATAAAATTCCTTCCTTGTTTGCTCAGAACTCATTTATTAGAGCTGGTCCCACCTCACATGACAATTCATGTAACTTTTCCTTTATTTGTGCTGGCAGAGTCTCACCTGCAGATATATAATATATAAAATCAGGCCCCAGTCCCTCTGATTTTCAGTTATCCCTCTCTGTGTCTTGCTTCAGCTGAACATGAGTCCCTGATGATGCAGGCATGTAGGCCAGCTGGAAAAATAAAACAGCTGAATGAAACTGGTGATGGCTTCAGGGAACAGTTTTATATGAAACTCTTCACCCTGTGTAGATTTGACAGTTTAGATAATTTATGGAGCTCTTGAAGAGAGACTTTTAAGCTTTTGGAAGCCCCAGAACAAAGCGGATGCCAGCGGAGAGGTGAGATGAGATAATAGATTTCTGATTCTTCTGACATTTGGTGAAAATAACTTGCAACATAAGGAACAAGGAACCTATATAGATAGATTGTCTTTATTGTTTACCATTAGGGATGTAACAATTCCTTCAAGCCACGATTCGATTTGATAGATTTTTTACGATTTCTTTTCCAGCAGAATTAATTTTAGTTATTTCATGGCCAAATGAATCTTATATTTGACATTTTCTCCCTTGTTTAAAACTGTGACATCTATTGCCCGTTGTACTAACAAAACTTAACACTGAACAAATAATTATTATCGATATTGAAATGATCACAAATCTTTTTATGAACAAAAGAAGTTTTATTTGTTTTGAACGTCATCTGCATTGACGGGTTGACGCATTGCATTAAACACATCAATTGCCATTTAAACCAATTTGAATCGATTTTAAATCGACTTTCAGAGTATCGTTACATCCCTCGTTGCCATACACAAGCACAATGAGATTAAAATGAGAAAGTATAACAGCCTTTAGTTTGCTCATACTGCAAATTTTGGCCTTACAGCCTGTTCTTGTCTTTCTGTTCTGTTTACGGACTAGACTTTTACAAATTACTGATTATAGATTTTTCAATATGGATGTGGCTTTTTCTTTTATCAGCTATTTAAGATAAATGTATGGAGATAGGTCACATCTTATGCTCACACGTGTCTTCAGAAGTCTGGTAGTTTTATCCAGCATATAAAACAAGCTCATAACATCACTGTTAAGATGCGTTTTTGACTTTTTCATTTTGACGTATGCATAGTTAAAGCTGTAAAAAACCTTACAAACTTATGTTTGGATTGGTAGATATCGACTTGTTTGCATGATGTTCGCATGCAGCAGCAACTTCTCATCTACACTCTGCATCTGCATTAACTGTTTTCAGGAGGTATTAGATTAAATTGAAATTCAAAGCAGCCAAGTAAGAAGAAAAGACCATCTCTTAATCAATAAATGCCTGGAAAAGGGGAAGTGATCAATACAAGGCTCTGCTTCCCCTAAAGAAAAAAGAAATTAATTGATCCATCCAGACCTTTTGTCAGCTCTGAGGAGTTGTAATCAGAAATGAATACAATCTTTTCTGCACATTGATTTAGCTGAAATCTTTTCCTCAGATTCCCAGGAGTGATTGGCTCAGTGCCACCAAGGGTTCAATTCTCAGCACTGCAGTCCTGCAGGATTTAACACCTGTCGTAAACTCCATGCAGAAGCATCTTTAAAATTTGATGATTCCTTGAAAGTAGAATCCTTCCATTTATTGATTGTAGATAAGTCTTTGTAGCATCAAAATGGATGATCACTATGTTGATCCACAGGACAAAAATATGAAGGAGGTACAGCAGTTGGATGCCAAAGGTTTCTGGGAGGGCCTATACTAGCCTGGTCTCCTTTTCTGTGATAGAATAAAAGTGTAAGAAATTTTGTGTTTGACTATTTCTTTATTTAATTAAGACCAGCGGGTATTATATTACTGTATACTTCATTGGAGAGCCTAATTAGTCACCTTTGCAATGAGGCCTGAGTTGTAAGGATTGTGATTCTGTGGAATGAGCAACACGGTTAAACCTGCGGGTCGTGCACCCGAAAAATGCTCCTGTTATGAGTTGCTTGGTGAACGGATGCTTGCACTCTCCCATTGTAGCAAAGTAAAAACAAACATACAGTGTATTCTACATTATTCATCTTACAGTGTCAGACCTCAGTAGTGTGGAAGATTCACACACAGCAACGACAGCTTGATACCTGCTCCTCATGCCAGACATCAGCCTGGTGCTTTTTGCTTTGGGTGGACTTCGTACCGTTGTGGTTTTGTGGGTACGTCCACACTGATCCCAGTAGTTTAGATTTGATTCTGGACTTGGGCCATTCCATCATCTCCACACCCAACTTCTAATCCTGGCTCTGTGGGGGAGAGTGTTGTAATCCTTGAGGATGGATTCATGTCCCAGATTCTTGGCTCAGACATCTGTGACTGACACCCGTCGGACTGGCAGCACTTCAATTAAACGAGTACCTGCAGCAGAACGCCGGAGGGGATTGAGGCGCCTCTCACACATTTAGCTTAGTTCCTTATTCTTCAGAGGCACAATCCTTAAAATGTTTGCCTTGTTGTAAAGTTGTTTAATCAGGGTTTCTAACAATGTATAACACAACACCAGCTGGTGTTATTTAGAGGGAGAAATAATAAACCAAACACAAATTTCATTAGAACACAGACCTCCGCCAAGCCGTCAGTCTCTCCGTACAAAAGATAAATATCTCTTGATGGTAAAATTCTTTTGATTACTACTATTTCCACAGTATCTTGGTAATAGATTCAGCATAACCTCCTCGGTGGACGTAATGCATGTGACATATCTTTGAAAACGTAAGAAAAAACATTCTGCTTTCTGTGGAAATTTACCCCAATTTCATCTCGATCTTTTATACTTGGATATTAAAGAGAGCAAACCCATTAACAGCAAAATTTAATCTTGTATAAGATGGTCTTTCTTAGACTTTTCTACCTATAATAGTAAATGCACAGTAACGTAAAAAGTCTAGTGCTAAAAAGCACCCAAAGTCTTCGAAAAATTGCCGTAATATTCACACTCTGGATCTGGTCCGGATCAGTCGTGGTGATATGATTGGGAACCACACCCTTAACTTCTCTATCTGTCTTATCTCTATCTCCCCATCTGCCTCTAGTTTCATGAACATCGATCAGCAATCAATTTGAATATTGAAGAACAAAATTTTAAGCTCCATTTACCTCAACATTAACGAAAATTTCAAAATTTCAAAATTTCAAGGTGATCCAGAATCCAGGATCTCTTGTGGATCTTCACCCAAATCGAATCGATTGTTCCCTGTATCATCGAAATCGATCATCGAAACCCCTCCATAACTTTTTGAGTTATGTTGCACACAGACAGACAAACATAAACGCCGGCAAATACATATCCTCCTTGGCGGAGTTAATTACATTTATGTGACTATAGCTATCTACACAGGCAGCACAGAGATGGTAGGTTTTTGGTGTCTGCATGTATCAAACACAGGCATTGCTTTCTGTGTAATACCATTCAGTATTCTCTACATTATTATAAGATCATTTTTAAATAGTAGACAGAAACATGTGTAACCTTATCACTCTTTGTTTTTTAGACAAGTTTTGCCCTCTGCTGACATATTTCTCATAAAGATGCTTCAAAGGTGAAAGTAAAACTGCAGAGTTAGTATTGAACCGGCTTCATACCAGGGTAGGACTGCGGAATAGATTGCCATGGTGATACAACCTCCTTAGAAGTGAATAAGATTTATCATACTAAACTCACAGAGCTGAATCTCATAGTTCAGACCCCTGGACTGAGGCCTCAGACATGCCCCGGATATGAGGAGCACTACGCTGCTGCAGGGTCACATTGTGAACATGAGGAGCCTTTAACAGAGCAGAGCCATGGGCATCCCTGCAAGGAGCGCTTGTACTTTAGTTAGTAACACAGGTCTGCTCTGAACAAGGTTTACATGAGGATTTGAAACTGTGTGGAGTTTTGTCATTTTGTGGCTTGTTTTTAAAAACTTTAGACTAAGATAAGGTGAGTAAAAATGGCCCGGTGTGGTTAAAGTTGGCTGTCAAATAATATTTTCTTGCAAGAAATGACTTAAGCTCTGCAACAGAAAGCAAGAAAATGATGCAGAGTTGTCCGTCACTGTGTTTATCGCGCCACTAGATGGTGACAGTTTGCCTACCACTGAATAATCACTACATCCATGTCTGTATTTATGTGGAATGATATTGCTGTTCCTTCATCTACTCTAACCCATCCTCTTCATCTTCCTCCCCCTGCAGGCCTTCTGCTGGACATCATCCTGGTTGGCGTTGCTAAGGCTGTGGTGCGGCGACGCCGGCCGTCACATAACCGGATGGACATGTTTGCTACTTTTTCCGTGGACCGCTTCTCCTTCCCCTCCGGCCATGCAACGCGTGCCGCCATGTGCGGCCGCTTCCTGCTGGCTCACCTGGTGCTGGCAGCGCCGCTGAGGGTCTTCGTGGTGCTGTGGGTGGGCCTGGTGGGGCTGAGCCGAGTGATGCTGGGCCGGCACCATGTGACTGATGTGCTGTGTGGCTTCTGGATGGGCTACTGCCAGTACAAGCTGGTGGAGATGCTGTGGCTCTCTCCTCAAACCTTACAAGGGCTTCTGGGACAGTGGGCTTAAAGTGAAGGACTACATGGAGAGGAGAGATGGAGATTTATTTATTATTTTTTTTCTTTTTACTTTTAGAATCCGATAATGAACAAGAGGAGTTTTACAGCAGAGAGGAAACCATCGACAGCAGTTTGCTCCTGTTGCTTTCTGAATCATTTGCTAAGCTGGTAGCCTCCTCAGGCAGCAGCTGTATGAGATGCTAATCAGTCACAATATGAAACCTTTCCCAAGATCCCATTTCTAAGCAGAAGATTGTAATAAAATATAATTTTACCTCGAAATGGAAGAAACTCTGTCAGTTTCCTCCTAAAACCACCTCCCTAACCTCTGCCACTGCAGGGTTGGGTACACTCCTGCTGAACGATAGAGAAGTGTAGTCTGCGGATGTGTTGATCTGATCACACTGCCTGTAACTTCACACAACAGAGGAGGTTTTAAAAAGGAAGGACCAGATAAAACTTGAGGTTTTAAGCACTCATTAATGAAAGCAAACAAGTTTGATTGAAGCTTTTGCTCACACAGTTGAGTAGTTTTTGACTGCTTTAAAAATGTGCATAAAGGAGAGACTTCAAACAGCTAGCAGGATCTTTCTGTTATCCTCACATTTTGAGCCATTTTCACCGCTTCGCATAAGATTCCTCTGTCCTCTGGTTTCAGGAAGTAATCCTTAAATCAAACATGGGTTCAAATTCTTACTTTTATAAGTGCTCAGTTTACTTCTGATCTTCTTTATGTGAATGATCACACATTCCCTCATTTTAACTTGACATAAACATTCATTACACATTTAACAATAAGAATCTTTTTTTCTACACTGTTATTGATTAATAATCAACCAGAACTGCTTTTGATTGAAAACTAATTATCTCTGAAAGATCACATCCATTATATTATCTTCATTAACCATATAGATAAGTATGAACCTAAATGCTCTACCAGAAGTGCTGCATAAGTTAGCC
The DNA here is from genome assembly GCA_036024015.1 of Craterocephalus amniculus. Lineage (NCBI taxonomy): Eukaryota > Metazoa > Chordata > Actinopteri > Atheriniformes > Atherinidae > Craterocephalus > Craterocephalus amniculus. The sequence goes on from JAVQJG010264353.1 coordinate 16,915, forward strand.
TTACATGCTGTAGTTTTGAATCCTCATCACATTTCTGGGTTTGTTTGGGTTTTTCTTCTATTTTATGAAGCTTCTTATTTTTGATAAATGTTTATGCTGAATTTCCACGTCGTATCTTCAAAAGACAAATTGACTGCATGTTATCTTCTCACGACGTTTCAGTGTGTAGTAAGGGCTGGTGGTGTTTGCCTAGCTGTCTGTGTGAGGATGAAGGGGTCAGCTTGGTGATAGACTGCAGAGTTTATCGTCCTGTTGTACTATGAGGTCGGCCATCTTGACAAGTAAATCACTTATAGAAATCATGAGGGAGCATTTTTATCAATACCAGTAATGTTAGATTTGTATAGTAATTGATCCAGGGTGGAGCAGATATTTCCTGATTTTCTCCCAAGTCTGTCTCGGGTGATCTAAAAAGATGTCTATAACGTCATGTGGAGTCCGGTCTCAATATTTATACCACTATTAGGTAAATAACATCCAAAATTATTTCCCTTTCAACACCTGTTTGACTCGTTAACATGTAATACACTCAAAGAATTTAAGGAATAAGGTCATGTAAGATGTGTAATTTGGAATATCCCACAGATTTTCCATGGATTCTTTTTTAAAGATCTGTCACAACACTGTGCACCAAGGTTGGATGCTCCTGTTGCTGCCACGTAATGACTCTTTAGCTGTTCTGCATGCGTGAGCATGGCCTAATCTGGGAAGCGTGTATCCTGTTACAGTGCCGCTTTGTTTTCCAGATTAATTGGTAGAGGAACCGTATGGTATTGCAAAGAGTATCATTTTTATCCCAGTGCAGCCGCCATGTGTCCTAATAGGGCTACAGTCGTGCACTTCTTCAGTGTGCCCCTGCTCCAACACACTTGACTCAAATTATAAGGATCCAACAACCTATAAAGTTCTGCATTAACTCACTGAGTCGGATGTGGTGGAGCAGGGACACTGAAAACAACAGGACTGAGGCCCTTTAAATGTTTTGTATATGTTGATAATCATGTATTTTTCTCCTCAAAGGAGTGATTTAAAAGTCAAGATGGCTACATTAGGCCATACCACAGAGTTGCTTTCTGCTGTCAGGGTAGCAGCTGTTTCAGGTTGCTTAAAGGTCTGCAACTAGTTTGGGCCCTTCATCACTGCTGTTTTTAATAATTTAAAAAAATTCGTCCACAGAGATATTTAATTAACTTAAGTAGACGCTTTTCTATAGTTACTGTATTCACATCTTCACCTTTCAGCAATTTGAGCAGAACCAGAATAACTTAAGGAAAAGTAACAAGTTGGAAAAAAATGTTCTGTTTTTTCATTATATTTAAATGTTTACTGCAGGAGTCAGTGTTCATGGGCACTTTTACTGGATGTTTGACTTTTATACAAAAAAGAGATTTAATTGAAGGGCCAAAAAAGTGGAGTTGAAGGACCATCTGTAGGTCTTTTACACAAATATCATCACTTTCTAATCTGTTTTTTAGTGCAGAACTAAAATATTTACAGCATTTTAGACAGACCAGTAAGGATTGGGCTCTAATTACATACAGAATGTGTTATTGCATCATTTGAGGTAGTCTTAGCTGTTTCATATTTGTGAATAAATTTGAAAAAAAAAACACAGATTTACTCAGATCTTGGGTCTAGGAAGCATGTGGACATGGACCCCAATTTTATTGATTATAGCTATGATTAAAAACATGAGCCATAAGCATCCATATCTGTCACGATTTAATTCATTCGCTATATTTTTCCGAGACAATATGACCAGATTTATTCATATTTAAAAAATCATCTAGGTTCATACACTGTGAAGGCTTTTTTTGTATGTAAGGAAGGCAATAATGTTTGGTGTATAGATTGTGTTACATAATGTGTTGTAATTGTTTAACTTGTACAATGATCTGGTACATTTCCAGAGCATTTGTAGATCAGAAGGATTCAAACTCTAATTTTCTATGACAAGAGAAAATAGTTATAAAGTGTATCTGTCCAGGCATGCAAAAGGAAAAATCTGACCAATAGATACATGACAATATAATTATTGAATTTAATGTGCGTGACATTGCTTTGCTAACAAAACTCAATAATAATAATTTTTCATCAATAAACATGTCCGTGTATGACGAATGATGGTGGGATATGTTGTTTTAATTTTTTAGGGGCATGTTAGCTGAAAGGCAATAATTTGTGAGGGATAAGGTTAAAGCTATGTAATAAAACATGAGTTAATATTTGGAGGCAATGACGTTTGATTTTAAAGTAAAACACTGCCCCGTCATTTATCATCTATTACATAATAAATATTTAGGTGCGTCTGGAGGGTTAAATTTTACCCATAATGACACACTAACCACCAGATCACGAGCGTGTCCTTAAATGCACGTAGCATTTTCCATAATTGGCTTGTTTTATGCACGAACCACATCCATGCACTTCTCCATTTACCAGACCAGATTAAAAGATTAATTTTAAACCTTGAAATGGCGCCTGTGGTGCAGGGGTCGAAACTTGAATGTGTGTTTGACGTTAGCGCTGGCATGGAGGCTGGTAACGCATACAAGCATGCAGGTGGAGCGTGAAAGCAGAGATTAACCTTTTTATGTCCTTACAGTGAGTTTTAATGCTGACTGCTACACATCTTTATTGAGAAGCATTAACGTTTACTGAAAATGTCTTTTCAATCCAAGCCAAGTATTGTTGAGCTGAATTGCTCTGAAATGTTCCAAAAAGGTTGGTAGAGCTACTAGTGTTGATCAATGAAGTCACAACATGCATCATGGTTGTCATCCCAGCTGTTTGCCTTTCTTTCCCATGCTGGTGTGTAAGACTGGAGTTTTAAGGTGCAGGTTTCATTTCTCCATACATTTGCATTTAGTTCCATTGTATTTCATCTGTTTCTATTTGCTTTGACAGAATGAATGTTTTGTCTTTAACTGAATATTCTGCTTTACTTTCTGATTTCTGACTCTGAGCCACTTCTCTGAGGCTTTGTGGCACATCTGGTTTTCTGTAATGAACTAGTTATTTAACAGACTGTTTCATTGCCGACTGTTTGATTATCTTGTCAAATTGAGCCCACTTCCTGCAATAAATGACCACCTTATGTGTGCTGTCCGTTCATAGAGGTGGCAACTTCCCGCCTCTGTATTTCACCATCCTCTGTTATTAATCTAAATATGCTGAATGGAGAATTTTTGTAACCAAATTTAATTGTTTTTATGGTTTATTTCAGTGCTGTTTTACTCACTTTGTGAAAACTAACAGAAGCCTTGATCCAAAAGAAAAGGCTTTTTGTCTTAAAGTAATTTATTGCACTATTTATACTGTATTTGTGTTTTGGATGGATTTCCACATCACGTGTGACTTGTTTACTCAAAGTTTGAGAAATATTTAAAATCAAATATATTAATTTTGTTGTTCAGCTCTTGAAAATAGTCAGCAGTTCTCACAGACTCTTGCACATCATCATATTTGAAGATTCTTTTCATTACTTAAAGTTATGCCTGCCAAATACAATGAAGTGTGTTTTATGTTACCTGTATAGACCTCATTCTTGGGTATTTTAATACAGTATATACAGAATGTCAACATGTTGATGTGATAGCACTGTGTGGTATTAATAAGTTTAAATTTGCTGTTAAATACTCTCATGTTTAAATCATAATTTCTGATTAAACTGGGAACAAATATAGGCTTGTGTCATGTGTAATAAAGAATGCAAAGCAAAACGTTTTCCTCCTGATCTCAAACACTTCAAGCCCTTTTTGGGACACAAACATGTAAATGTGAGTTTTGTCTTTCTCAAGAGAATGCAGTGTTTGCACAATTAAATTTTATTTTCTATTTATTTGAGCATTATTTAACCAGGAAACTCAGCTGAGTTGCAGTTCTCAATTGTAATGACAACCTGGGCCAGAGGTAATGTTAAAGCATACAGTGGTACATAGATATATATTTGGTATACGATATGATACAGGAAGTAAAAAATTGAAAGTACAATGGAAAACAATTTTTTTTTTTAAGTACAAAAGAACAATGATCGCACACGGTCTATGGAAGCAATAGCAGGGACAGTAACCACAGATAATTTATAGTGCTTGTTTCTGACTTAATTCAGCTGCAGATTTGTGTATGTCTAATAGTAGCTCAACTGATGTCTTGGTTTTCAATTTAATAAATTTTTTGCTTGTTTTATCCATTCATGATCTTTCTTTTGCATCTTCAGCACATCTGCTCAACAATGTTGACTAATCACAACATAATGAATGAAAATTAAAAGCTTGAACCTTCTATACAAGTTCAATCTTTATTAGCTAATTCTTATTGAAGCAACTCCTCCTAATTATCATTGAAGCCTTTAATCTCTGCAAAAATGGTAAATGATTAATAAAATTTTAAATGTGATTTTTATATATATATAACTAAAGGTTGGAACATTGAAAGACACAATTAGGACATAATGAGGTCAAAATAGTCAATAACTGCATCAACAGATGGATTGACGTGGTCATTGTTACTGGGTCACTCATTAGCAGAATCCCACCTTCTTCATTTGGGACACAAACTGAACTTTAGTCAAAGTAAAACTAATCCAATATGTGTAAACATCACTCAGATGGACAACTGCCATTTTGAGGGCAGGATAAACGTAGACAAAAAAAAAAAAAAAGACTGTCTTCATTCCGCCTTCATGTATATAAGTCTGCTGAGGAGATGCTCTTCCACTTGACTGAAAATCAGCACACAAGAATTGTCAAGGTAAGCAGGATTATATTAATCTTTCTAGCATTTTCTGCTACAGAGCATAGCTGAGACAAATATTTGAACAATGGGAAATATTTCCATCCATCCACTGGCTTTACCTGATTGTTCCACTAAATCACAAGGAGCCGGAGGCTACCCCAGCTGCTATCAGGTATGAGAGAAGGTCCACCCCACACAGGTCACCAGTAAATGAAAAGATTATGATAAAAACTTTTTTAATGTGATTGTTTTTGATTGGTTGTTTGCTGATCAGCTTCCACCTTTTAACAATGACATGTTCACAACTCTCTTTGTCTATATTACAGAAACAACAGGCTGGAGGGTATTCCAAATTTTGGTGTTTTCAATTAACTGAAAGCTCATATTTGTTCTTTTTGGGATTTTTAGGAACTGGGAAGGTTTTATGACTGAACCTGTGATTAAAAAGTGACAAAATGGGATATAATCCAAACACTAGCTGAACCATTAATTTTACAGCAGATTCCAAATAGTGTGAGATTTAAAGCTGGTACTGCTCCTGGTTTATGTGCAGCTTATTGCCTAAGGTGGATTTTCTTTGTGCATGAATTGTTTAAAGTTTTATAGTGTAATGCTTTTAGTTTTATGGTGCTGCAGTCTGGCTTCGGGAAAGGGCATAGTACAACTACTGCAGCTTTAAAAGTCATGGATAATCTTAGTGACTCTCCCAACACAACAAACAGAACTTCACACGTTTTTCTATTGATTTAGGCTTTTGAAGTTGTGTCATACAACACTTATCAGTGTTTGTCTGAGTTCACTGAGTCATCTAAACCAGAAAAAGTGACACAAATATCATTATTCTGGATCAAAAATACAATGGGCATGAATGATTTTCTTTGACTGTATCTGACAGATTTCAGTGCCTGAAAGCGGATGTTATCACATTTCACTGCATTGTAAACTAGCACTCGGAGAGCGCAGACCTCCGCCAAGCTCCATTGACTGCAATGTTAACGAAAATTGTGATCCAGAATCTCTTCCGGATCTTCACCAAAATGTAATAGATTGTTCCTTGCACCATTCCGAAGTTATCCTAAAAGTTTCATTGAAATCTGTCCATAACTTTTTGAATTATCTTGTACATTGACAGACAGACTGACAGAAAAACAAACAAACCCCGACAAAAAAATAACGTTAATCGGAGGTAATCATATCTGCTCCCCAGGGTGGAGTTGGAGCCAGAGGGGGCTGCTGGTTCGGGCTGAGGGGGGGTTTGAAACAGTGGCCTTTCTGTGTTTCTTGCTTGTTCTCCACGTGTATGCGTGGATTCTCACCGGGCATTTGGGCCTCCTCCCACTGTCCAAAGACGTGCATGTGAGGTTAATTGGACAGGAGTGAATGAGTGGTTGTCTGTCTCTCCCTGTTGGCCCTGCGGCAGACTGGCGACCTGTCCAGGATGTACCCCGCCTCCTCCCTGTTAATAGCTGGGATAGGCTCCAGCCCACCCGCGACCCAATTGGATTTAGCAGTACAGGATGGATGGATGTTTCTTTATGTGATCACACTGTGTTGTTGCCTTTTAATAACTAGCACAGTGCAGAAACTCACTAGTCACACATTTGAGCCTATGTGCACAGTAGCTGTATAATTCCTGGCCTGACCTTTTGCGCCAGTCTTGTCTGGATAAAATTTCTCACATAAAGAGGACTCTGCTTTTACTCTGCACAATACAGCCATTTAACAGAGACTTTCATCCAAAGTGACTTACAGCTGAGTTTAACAGTGATGCCAGCACTGGTGGCAATAGGGTAATGTCTTGCTCAAGGACACGACAACAGTTGACCCGGCCGGGAGCAGGATTCAAACTGCCCCAGTCAGCTTTCCACCTGAAGCACTTCTGCCCTGTGTACCGTCTTTTTTTCTACCTGTCACTGTAAGTGTAACTGATTCTGTTTGCAACCTGGTCATTGGACGACCCGCTCTACCACCTGACTCAGTGCCTCCCCTGTGGAGCTGATTTGTGTAAAATGTATGGTCACAATCTACTTGAACCTGTGGTAGTGGATTTTAAATAAGGGGTCAAAGGGGTTATAGTCCACACGGTGAATTTAACAAGAGTCAATAGGGTGGAGTAACATGACCTCTGATTTTTTTCTTATTAATACTGAATACGTTCAGAGCCATCCAATATCTCATGTTGTTAAAGAGTCATGTTTTTTCAGTGATTATAGATTTGATTATCATCATCTTAGTGATGAAATAGAAGCATAAATTTAATTAAAATAAGGGGAAAAGGGAAAATATACATGGAGAAAAACAAGGGTCCAAAACTAGACCCCTGAGGCATTACTACTATTACTATTACTCATGATGTGCCAAATGAGAATTGGCTGTGGATATAGCTACATGATCTATATATAGATATAGCTACAATATCTATATCCACAATTTGAAGTGACCGGGGAGTATTAATCTAATTCATGCAGAAGAATAGATGTGACACATCCCTGCTATTAAAAAATCGGAAGTAAACTCAACAGAATATAATAACCAAACCAAGACGCAAGACTATCACCCAGAAAACCGATCATCAAGACAGCCTAAACTGGAAACCAAAGAACAGACTGAGAAATTAATACAACAGATACATCTGATCAAAACAAAACCCAAGTCTCTCTTCTTCTCAACTTGCAGCTGCATCATGGTGCATAAAGTAGCAGTGATCGGGGGAGGCCCCTCCGGTCTGACCAGCATCAAGGCTTGTCTGGATGAGGGCATGGTTCCAACCTGTTTTGAAAGCAGTGATGACATGGGTGGACTGTGGAAATTCAAGGCAAGTACCCATTTGAAATTAAAAGTGTTTAATTCCCTAAGGATGGACTATATTGCTGCTATGGTTACCACCGGCCTTCAGCCTTTGGCGTCCTGTGCAAACTGTTTTCCTGCAGGAAGTATCAGAGCCGAACAGGGCCAGCATCTACCGTTCCCTTACCATCAACATCTCCAAAGAGATGATGTGCTACAGTGACTTCCCAATCTCAGCTGATTACCCCAACTATATGCACCACTCTAAGATCCTGAAGTATTTCAGGATGTACGCAGAACACTTTAAACTACTGCAGCACATTCAGTTCCAGGTAAAAATGCACAAAAGTGGAATATGAATCTTACTGCAGTTTCATCGTGATTTGAATGTTAATATCTTCATATGCATTTTATTATAATTCAGACCTCGGTGAAGAGAGTCGCAAAGAGAGCAGACTTCTCTCACACCGGTCAGTGGGAAGTGGTGACGGAGAACAGAGATGGACAAGAGGAGAGACATGTCTTTGATGCAGTTATCTGCTGCTCCGGTCATTATACCTACCCTAACCTGCCACTCAAAGACTTCCCAGGTAGACCTTCATCCTCGTTGTTCTTCATTTTAACATCACCTTTATGTTCCAGCAAATAAGAAACAGGACATTAACACAAACGTGTTGCAGGAATTGAGACGTTTGAAGGAAAATACTTTCACAGCTGGGACTACAAGGGTCCCGAGGACATGTATGGGAAGAGAGTGGTGGTCATCGGGATCGGCAACTCAGGAGGGGATATCGCCGTGGAGACCAGCAGAGTTGCTGAGCAGGTTATTATTGTTTCTATTGTCTTTTTGCATGAAGCACTCCTCACTGATGTGATTGCATACTGAGTTGCATCTGCCTCATGCTGCAGGTGTACATAAGCACTCGCCGCGGTGCCTGGGTCATTCGTCAGGTTTCTGATAACGGATTGCCGGTGGACATGAAGTACAACACGCGCTTTGTCCACATCCTGTTCCAGCTGCTGCCCATAAACTTCTTCAACTGGTTTGGAGAGAAGAAACTCAACGCTATGTATGACCACACCATGTATGCCCTCAAACCCAAACACAGGTAGGTATTGCCAAGAAAACATAGATTATTGCCCTTGACCTTGATGTTGTGTGCAAGTCATGGTAGCAAAGAAGATTCTTCTGTAATTAGAAAATCTTTTTTTTCTCCTCTGGGAGGGAGAAGTCAGGCATATGTGAGGCATTTGTTTGCCAAATGTTCTGTCAGAGAGTCTAAAAACTCAGCTAAGTTTAGCTAAGTTTAACAAATTATTCCAGGATTTTAAAACATTTTAGGTAATCTTTACACCCTTCATGATGGAAATTTTAACAATAAAAACATGACAGTGAGCAGAACTTTGATTTGACTTAATGACACCTGGAAAAGAAAATACACATACTGGAGATTAAAATCCTGGACAAATTTATCAACAACTTCACAGCAGGTATGATAGCCCAATCTAAACATCCTATATACAGCTGCCACTGACCACTCCCGTGTTTGTCACCGGCCTCCTCACTCTCACATCTTCAGGGCAGCTTCAGCTCTCTCTTGGATATTAACTGTTGTAGCTGGTTACAGAAAAGTGATGAGTCATTTTGTTTAGTGTCAGCAAGGAGGGATAACATCAGACTTCAGGGCTGCTGTTGTGTCTTTTGCTGCAATTCCATCAACACAGCAATGTGCTCAGATGCGTCCAAAGCATCAGTTTGCATAGAAGCAACCCATGAGTCATTCTGGTCAGATAGGATTTTTAGTGGAAGGGTCCTCTCAGAGGCACTGACAGCCTTTTCAAGACCTCTATATTGAAATTATATTGAAATTTCTTTATTTGGATAAACCCCTTGAGATGAGCCATCTCATTTTCGAGGGGGTCCAAAACATAAAAGACATAAGCACAACATATATAGAAGAAGACAAAAACAAACACAAAAACAAAAACAAAAAAAAATAAAAACAAAAAACAGCTACAAAACAAACAAACAAGACCACAGTTACTACAGCTTCTCGAACTCAAAGTCTGATGCATACAACATACAGTACCATCATATAGCTAAAGATAACATAACAACATATAATTATAAATGTTAATTTTCAAAAATAAACAA
>JAVQJG010264366.1:0-11963 GCA_036024015.1 Craterocephalus amniculus
AAGAGAGGGGGCGGAGTTGACCCCGTTGCTATGGATGACGCAGTGTTTCCTTGCACTGTGATTGGCTGTCTTGGGGGTTTTAGGCCTCTGGCAGTAAATTCATTCATGACAGATACGGCAGGATGGTGCTGCACAGTTGACCCAGCCAGTCGGATTAGGTCAGAACAAGACATTTTCATTTTCTTTATGGTGAGAGTGGGACAGAATAGTAATGTTATGATGCAATGAACTGCGATCTTATGTTAAAAAGAAAAAAGTCGCGCACGTTTTCCTGGCCAAACAAGAAATAGAATCAGCTTTCAACTGTACATTAAGCGTTTATTTGACAGCGGGCGTGTTGTTAAAAAGTGGTTTGGTTTTGCGGTTCGGGTAAGATTATTTTACACCTCCAGCAGGTGGGGAAAAAAAGAGACTGTAAAATGAAGGGAAAAAAACACGTCCATACACCTCTAATGCAGAAAGTTTGCAGCTGGATCAAATAAAGGTATAAAATAAATTGTAGCTTGCAAGTGTCAATGATTTTTTTAACTTTTAATATTTTATTTTAATCTAAACAATTATCCCAAACTATGAAAACTGTGAAACTGGGGGGTGATGCAGAGGATTATAGGTTATTGTTTGGTTAATAATTTTGCTTATTGGCTGATACTGTAGTGAATTCATCTGCACCACATACAAATAATTTTCCATGCAGCCAAACAATGTAATGTAGTCACTAGGCCTATGTGATCTTCGGTGTTATATCTGTCCATTAGTGATGTTAGTGCAGATACCTTTTTAAGTGCTCAGCAAGCATCGTATTAATTCAGTTTCGTGAAATATTTGCAGCACAGCCATCAGAAGATTTCCTCTTTGGTTTACTCTTAGCACGTTAGGAGTCCTCCAGACGACTCCCAACCATTTTCAGTTTTAGGAGCTACCTTCAGCCCAAAGATGCTTTGTGAAATACTCTTAGGCGAACTCCTAAAGTTAGGACCGACACGCCTAGTTTTTCTAGGAGTTACTCCTAAATCACCCTGTTAGGATCTACTTTTAGCCCTAAGATTCTTTGAGAATACGGGCCCAGAATTAAATCATTTTATCAGCACATAATTAAAGCTTGAAAGACACACATGGATTGCTGGTCTCAATTGTTTCACAAATAACTGCAATTAGATAAAGTGACTTTATTAACAATAGTTTTATGGGAGGAAAAAAAGGATGTAAATGTGACCTTTACACCTTTGATAGAATGATGAAGACACTGAAGAACAAAACACAGTGGTGAAGAGAGTAAATTATTCACAAATGTGACAACTTGTTACATTCAACATTTTTCTATGCATCATATAATTTGGGACTAATCTTTTGAACCTTGGCATATTTAATTTGGTTCAAATGTAATGTTTAATGAGCAGGTCTCTTAACAAAGATCCTTTACAAGCTGTTCCTGCCTCTACTGTTGTCAGAGCTGCTCTGTTGACTTTGCAGGCTGTTGGCCTCACGCTGCAGCTGACAGCCCATCTCTGCCTCGATGCTGCTCAGATGTCAGCAGAGGGGAATGCAGCTCGAAGCAAAAAGATTTTCCTGCTGTCGCATCAAATTAAATTGTAGAGAGGTCGATGTGGCCTGGGGAATATGTGAAAAGGCACTGCTTTTGTTTTATTACTGCTGATACATTAATTAATGGTGGTTATTTTTTTCAAATGTTTTCAAATTTCTCATGTCTCCTTATAAACAGTGTCAGTCTTGTTTGACTGTTAAGAGCCTCTTCACACTTTGCGGTTTTTATCAACATGAACTTGCTGACATCATTATTTTGCATCACAAATAATGATGTTAGGTGTTTATATAGTGACTGGTTTCATGTTAATTTATTATTATTCTGTTCATGAAAACAGGAGTTTGTTGAAATTTGTTTGTGCCTAAAGACCAATACAGCTCTGGCAGTTGACGTCGCTCAATCCAGGCATCCGACACTGCCATGGAGGCAGGGAGGTAGCTCATCGCTTGCAGCTAAACTGGTAAACTAAACAGTAAATATGGTAGATTGCCTTTGTGCTCCAGGATTCTGTAACAGCTGAAAATGAAGCCATTTTGCTGAATTCCCAAAGATCCAGAACATACAGAGCGATGGATCTTCTTCGCTTTTGCTCCAGGCTTTCCTCTTCTCCGTTCACTAATAAAATACTGTAAGGCTGGATGTTCATGTTTGGCTGTGAAACATAAACACAGTTACATTTACTATTTATGTTTTTCATAAGGATCAAAGGAAGAGTGCTTTGTTTTCACTCATTCACCTCTTCAAAGTCAGTCACATATCCTTCAAACAATGCACTTTTTTTAGCACTGAAATTATCAATGCATGCTTACAAATTCATGCGCTCTCTAACACACACAGACACACACACTCAGACCATACCAGAATTTCCTGCACCGGTCTAGTAAAACAGATGAATCTGGTAGAATCTTGTAAAAATCTCATATTTAACTATTTGTCTTCTAAATGACGTGTTAACAAGAAAAATATTTTGTTTGGTATTTTTAGATCAAAAACTGAGCTTTTAATGGAAGTCAGTGGAAGATTTTTGGCCACGAGGATCACCAGAGGTTGTATCTGATATTCAATAAAAGAAACAAATAGAATTAAATACATTTTGTTGCTAATCTCCAATATATCTCAGTGTCTAATCACTACCAAACACTATAATATTTATTTTATGGAAAATTATTAGTTTTTGTTTTGTTTTTTCTGAGTTGTCAGTAATTTCATCCCCTTAACACTCCGAGCTGCACACCCTTACACACTGTACTTTTATATTAAACTTTCTTAAATCCCACTTGGGTCTTTTCAGACCCCTTTGAGACCACTGGAATAGCACAAGACACTGGACCCAACCTCAACTCAGCTGACCTTCATAAAACATGGATTTTAAAGTCTGCAGGTCAAGGATCGGGTCTGCAGGATCAGAATTCATTTTAAATGTTTAAAGCAGTTTGAAACAGTTGGTTTGCAAAATAAAATATAGCTGTAGAGAATACAGAATGGAAAATAAAAAGAACACAATAGGAGTAGAGCAACAACACAGAAGTGAGTTTACAGGGATTCACCAGCTGGATGAAAAAACATGGACAACTGCTGCATATATGAAGTACAGTATTTGATGTGAACATGTTTACAAGTGTTTTGTTCTCTGTCGCATGATGGACATATATTCCACTTTTCATTATTTGCTAGTCAGTGATAATTTACATTTTTTGTGCAACTGAGTGTAAAATCAAGCTTTGTGTGAATTTAGGCTTCTGTGACCAATGAAAAAGTGAAAATTATTCTTCTCTGCTGATGACAGTAATGCCACTGGTCATGTCCCTGATGGTACAGTTTATGTTTATGCATCAGTGTTTTAAACAGCATTTTCTTTCACTAGCAAACTATTTGTTTGCTTTTTCCTTTTAGCCAAAACAATAATAATAAGAATAATAATAATAAGAATTCTTATTTATGTTTATTAAATTTCGAACACCATGGGCAATTTCCAAATGGCTGTCCTGACCTGAACCTCTTAGAATTCACGAAACCCACGAGGTCAGTATGAGCTCTAGGCAAAAGCCATGCGGAGAAAAAACATTTTCAAATCAGTTTGGCAGATCATTCCAAACCATTCTGCATTTTGAATACATAACACAGTAGAATTGGGTTATTTGTGAAGAGAGAGTCTTGTTAAACGAGTTTGGTAGTCAAATGACATATAGCTGACTATAACAGAGGCTCTGTGAAGACCAGAAAAATTGTCCTGTGGATTTGGATTGTCCACAGTAACAAAAGAAAAATTTATTTATTTTTTCCTGCAAATGCTGTAGTTGAATTTCCATTTTTTATCTGTCATCTTTGATACATTGATTATTCACCCCGCAGTTTTATTGGACTTCAACTGTCATGTTAGTGTCAGACAAGAAGGCAGTGTTCTTCAGCATCCAGATTTCTGGATGGGTCTGGCTATTCAAATAAAACCATAAAAAATCAATGTCCTCCCTTTTTTAAAATTTATGTTAGTGATTTATGTAAATACACGAATGTCGTCACATGTCCTATTTGAATATAATTTTTGCAATAAATTTTTAATATTTGGAATTATTCACCTGGTACTCGTGACACATGATGCTACTTTCAGACAAGAAGGCAACTACAGTGAAATATAAACAAAAAACCGAAACATATTTTTAGAGTTTTGTTTTTCCCTTAAATTGTACAGTAATTAGGTTTGGTCGGTTTACTGTAGATGACTGTCTTTGTCACTGCGGATTTTATAGCTGAACCAATAGTGGCATCCATCATGACACACAGCATACAGTTAACAGAATATAGCAGAGTATTTATCACATACTCATTATAAGACAGAAATTATGATTTGAAATACCATTTTTCATGTCACAAGTTCTCCATCTTGCCCAATCAGTGGTTAAATTGACCATACTTGGACAAAGGTGGAGCAGGACAAAATATACAAATTTGAGGTTTAATTTCTATTAAAATATGGATCTGTTGTCAAAATAACCACTAAAATGCAAATCTGTATGTGTGAATTAAAGTAATGTCACCACAGTGACGACTGAAGAAAGGTTTAGACTTGGAGAGAAGTTGACATTTGTGAAAGTAGGTCTGGTGGAACTGCAGATGTTTTCACAGCCAACACCTTGCAGCCATTTGTAGTCTTGCTCATTAAGATTTCTCTTTTGCCGAAAGAAATGTTTATCTTTTGTGAAGAGGCAGAGACAGAGCTCAGATGGGAGTCTGCTACATTTCAAACTGACATGTGGATATATTCTCTAACCAACGAGTACACACATTAATAGACTTTCACATCCCTTTTGCGACTCACTTCTCTTCCCTTACCTTCTCACCCCACAGCAATCACAGGAATCCATAAATTTGAGGTCAGAGGGTCATATTCTGCCCACCCGTCTGTCTCCATATGCTCCAGGGCATTGGAGGAGGCAAAATGGATGTCATTTCAGCATGGAAGGGGGACAAGAACCACAAATCAAATGAATTTTATAGGCAGTCATAATTCCCCAAATTGTAATGACCTCATAGGAGAAATCCACCCAGAAGAATTTAGTCTTATAAAAAAAATCTTTGGGTGTTCCTTTATCCAGCTGGTGATTTCTCTGGAGAAAAGACTTTGCAGGCTATCATGAAGCACACTAATTCATACAGAGGGGAATTTCTTAGTAGGTGTTTGTCTTTAGGAACATACACGGTGAATAAGCAATGAAGGGAGAGATGAAAGGTGGTGTAGGAATGAGTGGAGGGGGAACAGGGACATATGGATGGGGAAAGGACTGGAGTCAACAGTTTCTGAAATGAGGAATTGATTAAAAAAGTGGGACTAGGCTGAGATGCCCCCACCTCTGTCAGTGTAATGAGTGAGACGGTGTTGAACACGAAGGAAGGGTCATTTGTTGCAGTCACATGGTTAAAGCTGCAGTCTGCAGCTCTGAGAGGAGAGCAGACTTAGCTTAAAATTTTGAACAGAAGTCAAAAGTGAGTCTCACGTCACTCCCCCTCCCTTTCTACTGCGCTCAAATCCTGCCTCCAACTCCGTGCCCCGCACCTCCTCCCTGCGGTGCATGCTCGGCGGCCATCACCATGATGTGAAATGAACAGTATACAGAACTGTTCTGTAGCTCCCGTCAATCACAATGAAGGCAAAATGACTAGTGGCGGTGTGGATGTTTGCTACATAAATGAATTTAAGTTGTTTGTTAACAAGGAGTATTGAAAAATGTCAAAATTATTCATTCAGTCTGTATTTAGGCCAGTGTTGTACCAAAGTATGTCACTAGATGTCTCTACAATACCACAAGCTAATGAGTTCAGCAACAGCTGACGGGTCAACAACAACTTGCTGAGTGAGTGTTGGTATAGATAAGAAGCTAAACAAAATGCTAACAGAAGTCAGGCATGTGCTGTGTTTAATCCGCCTGTCTGATGGAGAGGTTAAGGCAGGAGACTCGAGTTACGTTAGCTACATCAGCTAGCGTAATGACCGGCATCGTTCTTCTCTCCTGGAACGGGTGGAAGTTAGCGACCTACTTACCGAAGGCAGATGGAGGCTCTGCTGGGAGATGGATCCTGTATTTTGTATCCTGGAGGAATCTGTGGCACCAATCCAAGCATCAGATCATCACTGGGATCAGATTAGGGAATTTCCCTGACAGCGGCGTCATCCGGACATAATTCCTGGATGAAATGATGAAATTTACCGGGCGTCCGGCGCCTCTGGAGTATTGGGTGGACATAAACACGCTGGCATCTTTGGTTTTCCAACCTCCAAAGCGGGTAAAAGATTGAGATCCTCAAAAAATCCTTGGAATAACCAGGCTGCAATGTTTGTTGTTTATGAACACCAAAACATAGAAACCTTTCCTCTCCAGTTAGTCAGACTTCATGTACAAACAAAGGTTTCCTATACACGCAAATGATTCGCTTATAGCCGCGGACGCGATTGGATGACCCCGTGTTCATACAGGGCAACACCGCTCACGGACAGAGCTAACCGCTAGCTGCTAGCGTAGGGAGGGGGCAGTTCGCAGCGCGTGCCAGCAATGATTTATAGATGTCGGACTCTCCATCAAACACTCATCTGGCTCTGATTGGTTGTTCTAACTGGGAGCGGTGGATTCTTGTAAATCGCTATAGAGGCAGGAGGGACTACTGGAGTGTTTTTTTTTTCCTCAGATCACTAGTCTCATGTACTACTGTCTGGACGTAGTGTCAGTTTTATAAAATATGACAGAAAGTTACTAGAATATAGTTACTTATAGAAATAGTTGCAGACTGCAGCTTTAACACAAAAAAAAATTTCACTCAGATGCTTGTCTGTGTGCTTGTACGACATGCGTGTGTTTGGTTTTTACATTGAACTGAGACAAATTAAGTGAGTATTGTTTGCATCAGAATTGCATTTGTTTGTCTGGTAGAGTTGTCGTTAGCATGCACATTTGTTGATATCTGCTGTGCTTGCACGTTGTAACACAAACTGACAGAGCTGCATGGCACATTGTGCTGCAAGCAGAAATATAATGAGCAGGTTGTGATGGGGAGCTCCTTATTCTAAGTCTTTCGTCGCAAGTGAAATGTATTTGTGTTGACCACTGGGTTTTATGTACGTACAAATTGCAGCTGGAAAATGACACAGAATAGAGTGTTGTAAACCAAAAGGCTTATAAATTTCCAACTTTAAGACTCGTGATAGAGTAGAGACATTAGTTATGCACATTTCTGGATCGGTCATTACCCTGCAGGTGTCTGATGCTGAGAAACCATCCTAATAGGGCTGCATGATATCGATATAGAAAAAGTCAAATTGATCGATATTGCTAATTATTGATGGTTATCAAAAAATGGTCCTGGCCATTTTATGCTATTGCTCAACAATGTACTTTTGATAAAAAACACACAAACACTGAATTCAAATTCAACCTTTATTAACCCACATATTTTACCATAACTGAAATTTGCGTCAGATGGAAACCAGGGCAAATTTTTCTAACAGGATATTTATCATTGTATGATAAGCTGTTAGGAAGTCCACATAGATTCTAAGCAGTTAATTAATCCAGACTTTTTTACTTCTAAATGATGTTTTCCTTGTGAGGTAGATTGTAAGCATTGTGGTTTCTTAGCTGACCTTGAATGCAGCACAGCAGCAAGCTGTCACTGTAAGTTTAAGTCTCTTTTTCCACTCCTTGATGCATGGCCGGTTTAAGTCCCCTTCTCCTGCATTGTTTTGAGTGATATGCCATTTCTATGTCTATCTTGAGTCTGGAAATAAACCTTCAAACAGACAACCAGGTGTGATTAGTGACTCTCCAACAGCAAGTCAAAGATCTCAGACCCAGATCTCCTTTTTATAATCAGGTTTGTACCTGCAGGTATAAAATAAGGCACTTTGATTACTGGCTACATTACCCACTACAGGTTGATTGAAATTATGTACATACGTGCACACACACATGCTCTCTCACAGATCGCTTCTGACAGGCTCCCCTTCAGCTAAGGACCAACATGCTATAAACAGGAGTAAGTATCCTGCAGAGCTCTAGCATTGTTTCCAGCTTCTTTAGTTCATTCAGATCAGTTGTAAATAGCTTTTTGTGGGATTATTATTGGAATGTCTCCACAGGAAGCTATCCCCCTGGACTGTCATCTGATCTCTGAATCAGCTGTTTTCTGCATAGCAAGTGGTGTTTGAGACGGTACCATACATAGCGTTGTTAAGGGTAGAACAGGAACATTACTTACTATACTGCTATCCCCTTCGCACCCCGTAATACCATTAAATTAATTGGGTGCAAACACAAAAATAAAATATTTTAGTCACCTGTGGAATGGACAAGACTAAAAATTCAGGGGGAAGAATGAAGAAATCTAGTTCATATCCACTTCTCTTATCTGAAACATACACATGCTCTGTTGTGGTTTGAGAGTGGTAAGGACTTGGTGATGGAGCATGCCTTGGTCTATGTTTGAGATTGGTTCGAGTAGTAATGAAGTAAAGAAGTAATAATGATAGATTAATCAGGCTCAAATTATGAAACAGTAGTTCAGAGAATATGACCCATCATTTTCACACATGAATTGGCCACCAGAGTCCAGACCTTCAAGTGGGAATGAAACATGCCATTTTTGGTGCAGAAATTATGGATATATAGATGAAAAATAATCTATATTTGAATAATAATATTATAATTAATATTATAATAGTAAAATAATTTCTACCATTTTTGTTAGCATAGACATCACTGTCCGTATAATGGGGTTGGTTGGTTCTTTACCTGCCTTTTGAATCCATAGGTATTACCAGCAATGCTATGCTACACCTAACAAGCCTTAAAGGAGAATTTCGATTTTTTTAAACTTCGGATCTGTTTTCATCTTTCCTTTCATACATGTGAGTGATGAAGAAAAGAATTTTCAAGATAGCTCCTGTATTTAGCCGGGCAGGCAGCTAGCATCCCAGGTAATGACAAGTATCAGGCAACTATTCCTGTGTAAGATTGCCCTAAAAACGTGTTTTTGATTAAATGAACGAAAGTATCTGTATTACTTGCTGATTGCTATGCTTTGGTGTCTGTGCCCTGTTGTCGGTGTCCAAATTATTATTATTATTATCCCGAAATCACTCAATAACTCATGTAAAAACACTGGTGGGAGATTCCGCTACCTGACACCAAAAGATAGCAATTGCCAGGTAATACAGATACTTTCATTCATTTCTCCTCTCTAGTACGTTGGTGGACACTCGTTGAGACTATCAGAGCACTTCAGCGTGGAAAAAAAGCACATTTTTAGGGTGAACTTCAACGCAGGAGCAGTTGCCCGAGACTTATCATTAGCTGGGCTGCTAGCTGCCTGCCCGGCTAAATACTGGAGCTAAGTTGAAAATTAATTTCTCCATCACTCACATGCATGAAAGAAAAGATTAAATTGACCCCAGGTAAATAAAAGCGAAATTCTCCTTTAATACACTTAAGAAGATAAATTCAATAGAAGACAGACCTGATAAGCCTGTTAAGATGTGGAGCCGGTGTTTGTTGTGGGTGGAGTGAGTTGGCTGCGCTACCTGGTGTAGGTGTGGCTGCTGTTTGCTGACACAATCGTGGAGTCTCTTTTGTCAGGAAGCTGACCTGGAGCCTACTGTATTGGAGTAAAGGCATAAGGCATAATTAATGACTTCATGCTTGCCGACTTAACTTTACCTGTCTCTCCTCTGTTTGCCTGTCATTACGGTGAACTGATACCACTGACCCACTGTTAGTGTGTTGGATGGTCAGTAGAGCTCAGGTTAAAGGCGGTAAAATTAAAACACTAAGAGCAGCTTCAGTATTTAGTGTCTGTTGTTCCGATGGAAAAAGAAACGAACAAAAACAATCATCTGTCTTTGGAATCTTACCCCAGAAAATGTTCACTGTAGACACTGGATTAAGGACACATCAGAGGGTTCTTCTTCTTTAGTGCAGCCAACCAGCACAGTAAGAGCTACTGTACTGTTCCTGCTAAAGGTTGTCAAAATTAACTGTTTTGTCCTGTTTTGTCCTCTGCACAACAAATTTTTACACCAAGGCAAGGCAAGGCAAGTTTATTTGTATAGCACATTTCATGTACATAACAATTCAAGGTGCTTTTTACACCAAGGAGTAGTACGGTAGCACCTCCTTATCCCTCGACTCACCAGTTGGCTCACCAGTCGGCTCACCAGTCGGCTCACCATTCTCCATTGTTGACTGTTGTCTCTCACTGTGATGAAAGAAAGATAAAACGCCGCAATATTTTTCTTTATGTTTTAATTTTTCAAATTTGTAATTATTCATTGATAAGACGGGACTCTGTCTAGTCAATCATGTTAGTTTTTTTGACTATTTCATTTCTGAGAATCTTTGGGATGTGCTGAAGAAGACTAAGTAATCCAACTGTCCCATCATCAATAGGGTGAAGAATTCTTGCTTCCCTGGATGGAAATAATTTTTTTAACATTGCAGAAGCTTATGTAAATAATATAATATATAGTGAATGTGTGTCGTAATAAAAGCTGGAGGAGAAACTGAACATAAACTTTGGTGGCTTTTCCCCCTTTTTTTTCTTTTAGGGTGAGTAATGTACATAGTAGGTCAATAATTAAACTAGCTTTCACAAACTCTTCTTGGATAAATAATAGATAAATGATAACTGCTAAAATGTTGATATTGCAGTAATGTGGGCATTGGCTGTGAGAAAGGATCGGTGGTTACTGGTTCTGTTTGTGTCATTAGCCATTTCTCAGTTGGATGTATTTCCAGCAGGCGGAAATAAGAAGATCAATTATTTAACCTACCTGTAGGGAAAGGAAAGCCTTCTCACTGCTGCTTCATGATGCAACTTATCCTGCATAGTAAAAGGAAATAAAATATTGCAATGGAATAAGGAAGTTAAAAATGGAACAACACAACAACTTAGATTAGTGTGTGGTGTCATCACAGGTTAATATTAATATTATTATTAGTATTGATATTCCTATTAAGAAAACCTCAGAGCACCACCTTGCTCCTTGATATGGAAGCAAGGATAACCACTGAAATATTAATTAAAATGAATATATTAATTTAATAAATCAATCAGTCTCCAAACCCTTGTAATGACTTCTCACCTGAATTGACATTTCATTATACACAAGTAAAACCACTAACTGCAACTAGTTAGATAAATATGAAGATTTATTACCAAGACCACAAACTACATAAGATAAAATACTACATAAGATAAAAAAATACATCAATTATGACCACATTATAATTTATTCAGAACAATATTAATCTGGCTGTGGTTAAAAGATGTGTGCATCCTGTAAAAGTTGACTGATCATTGATATGAGAGTGCAAGTCAGTGTAGGCAAGGCAAGTTATTTGTACAGTATAGTACAATTGTTGTACAAGACAATTTAAAGCACTTTACATGAAAAATTGTGCAAAGAAACCATTTAATAACTGTAGTCAAAATAACAAAACCGAGCTGCAAACAGGAGGAGAGAGAGAGTTGGAGAACTGAGAGCTGAGCCTTTATATTTTAGGGCCTGTATTCACAAAGAATCTTTGGGCTAAAAGATGCTCCTAACAGGCTGATTTAGTAGTAACTCCTAGAAAAAGTGGGCGTGTCTGTCCTAATTTTAAGGTTTAGGAGCATTTTAGCTCTAAAACTAGCTCCTAAACCTGAAAATGGTTAGGAGTCATCAGTCCTAACACGTTAAAAGTAAACCAAAGAGTAAATCTTCTGATGTCTGTGCTGCAAATAGAGAAAACTGAATCAAAATGATGTAGGGGTGTCACGATTCTCCCAATCTTAGATTCGATTTGATTTTCGATTTTAGGGTCACGATTCGATTCGATTCTCGATTTTCTTCTCTTCTTCTTACAACACAGAGGCCTACTGTATGCCATTTTTAAAG
>JAVQJG010264414.1:0-13712 GCA_036024015.1 Craterocephalus amniculus
CTAAATTCACTTAAGAATGCATCTAAATTAAGATATTTTGGTGTAGCCTCAATGAGGATCATGAGGATATTTCTAAAAGTAAAACATTCTCAATTTATTAAATTTATTTACAGGGGGGGGGGAATCCGATAAGAGAGGTTCCGGATCAAACCGCAGAGGTACCGGATCGGGATCCGGCTTGATCCGGCACAATTAATTAATTAAATTGGTTGTTTCAAGGTTCTTTATTCACTTTAAAAAATATACATATTTATGTCTCATTCTTGGCAAGACAACTCTAGAATCAGCACCTTGGACAGTGGCTTTATTTATATTTAATTTAAATTTCTGATCAAATAAAAAACCTGCTTTTGTCGAACATACAAAAGAAGAGTCTCTTAATGATCATCTGTTGCCTTCTCAAATCCAAGCAAAATACAGGTTCAGATATGAGATTTTTTATGTGCAGTTGTCAAACTCAGAAGATGTTTAGTTGGATTCATGTCTGCATGAACAAGAGATGCTTTCAAGAGGCCTCCATCACTTCTACACGGTGGAAAGGGAGGATGAAAAGAGCGAAAAACAGGAAGGGTGGATCATTTTGAGGCATTTTGCAGCTGTTGTTCTTTTTTACCCTGAGGCTGCTCGCACACCCAAACACACAGGCACAAACACACACACACGCAAATACATACAGAAGCCAAACAGGCCTTGCAACTAACACATAAATCACCTTTGTAACAAAAAGACTGACATCTAATTTTAACGGACAAGACAGATCACTGTGAGAATGGATGCCAGTGTATCTCAGAGCATCTGGTTATGTGTTAATATGCATGTATTCATAAAGTCCAGTGTGTGCACATGTGTGTATTTGTGCCTGAGTCAGTTCATAGATGCAACTTGGCTAAAGAGGTGCAGATTACTCCCAAAAGTCAAACTCTTACTTATGTAACCCTCAAACACACACATACACTCAACAGTCATAGTCACTCAAAGATCCACACAAAGTCATCCTTATCCCTGTTTCCACCTTGCAAATCAACACATCCATATAGATTACCCCACACACCTTAATCTCCTCCTTAATTCCTCAATGTCTTAGTCAAAGGTACAAGCCAGCAAAACCCAGATTAGATTAGGCTGCACCTGAACAACGCAGCAGTGTGGAAAAAAAAGAAAACTTGCAACACACAGCAAAATGAAATTTAATCAAAATACTGAGTCGACCATTTGCTTCAGATTTGTGAGTTAAATCCAGCCTGATTACACAGTGTCAGGGATGTAATGTGATATTTTCTGCATGCAACACAAAATAGCAGACTGCACAAATATGCTGTAAATTGTTGGATTTGACTCCAAATCTACACTAGTTTACTGAGTTCTTTGCACTGTAATATCCCTTAGGGAAACTGATCGCTGAGAAAATACACTCATTTGTGAAATGTTTGCTTTTTAAGACTTTTTAGCATGAAATCAGGCCATGCCAACTTGGTTCATATCATGAACTGGTAAATGACTGATTTGTATGAGCTTCCTTATGCAGGAGGCTAATGTTGTTTGTGTCCATGCAGAAACTTTATCTTCATGAGAAAGAGAACAAAGAAAAATCGCTAATTTCCAAGAGGCAAGAAACTAAGACAATGATGGAATAATTTCAATGAGAAAAAGAAAAAGGGTAAAAAGGGACAAAGCAAAGGCTTGGCACAGTGTGCAACCAGATTTTAGCCTCTTATTAGTAACTGTTGTTTTGACAGATATCAGATCCTGTGCTTGTTTGTAGAATTTTCCTCCGTTCTTCCTCCTCATGGTCTCTAAAGGTCAGCAAGAACTTTTGTGCATCTTAAATGGTGAGCCCCGATTTTTTTAAAGGCCATGATGTGTCAGACTCCTCAGTCAATGCTTTCTGTATAATATGTAAATAGGAACTATATGTGTCCTACACCACATGTTAGAGGGTGCATGAGGTACGGCAGGGCAAGTTTATTTGTACGGCACATTTCCTGTACAAGACCATTCAAAGTGCTTTACATAAAACATTAAAACATTAAAAGCATTACAGCGTGGTGCAGAAGAAGCATTTAAAAGGACATCAAAAACAAAAATGTCTAATGGCTGGCATGTGACTCGGTGCTATAAATAAAAAGCAGCAGTCACAAAGCCTCGGGCTTCAAAAAGATGCGAAGTGCTGTTTCTTAGCCTCGGGACTCTGCAGAGGCAGCAACAGCTGAAAAATGTGCCATCGGAGGGAATCTAAAGTCAGAATTTCATGGTTGTAAACTTGTGTTTTATTGCTGTAAAATGTTGAAAGTAACAGGGCTTTTATTTTTCCAAATATAAACAGTAGTCGTATTTGGCATGTCACCAATCATCTTTTAACATTGACTCTTTTGACCCTGTTTGATCTTGGGTGTCTAGACTAAGTAAGTAAGCAGATCTGTGGAAAGAAAATCCCTGAAATTCTTTCCATTGTCACTGAAAACATGAAGCTACATGGATAGTAACAGTTTATTTAGAAATAATAACCAGTGGTTGAAGAAATCGTTCTGCAATCTTGTGCAATCTTAAAGTTCCATGACTGCAACTGCAAACATGAGGGTTATGTCGTTTTCTTTATTTGCAGACTGATATAGGTTGTTCATGTTCAAACAGTGCCTGGGCATATATGGTCATGTGACAACATTTGGTGCAGGGTCTGCATTTGGAGGTTTGTTGTTATATGCACGTGTGTGTTCAGTTGACTGTGTAAGACATGCCCACTAAGCCAGTCAACAGAAGTGTCCGGTGCTCATAGCTCGGTCCCCTCTGTCTCAGGTGGAGCATGTTCCTGCTAATGCCTTCTAAGATCCCTGCAATGCTACCCCAGGAGCCCCCCTCTACTCCCCACCTCGCCGTCTCTACAACAATCCTCTTTGCTCTCTGGGTCCCTAAGCATCTTGGTGCAGTGAAGGTGGCTCGCTGAGGATTGTCTTAATCTCTCCTTTTCCTTTAGAAAAGGGCTAAGCATAACCGAATGCCACTCTCCCTATCGCTCCAAAGCAATTGGTTACAAGGATATATATGTTTCATGTTCTCTTTCTTCTGGATTTGTTTTTCTAACCTCCCACTTGCCTCTCAACTTCTTCTCACTGAACTTTGCCTCACCTGGAAGTTGAGCCAACTTCTCGGTATAAAATTAAAAGACAGGGCACTATGAACAAAGATGACAGGAATTAAGCTTGTAAACTTTGAGTCTGTTAAATTTAGACTTTGTGATCAGATGAGTGTGTTAGTTGTATACACAAATTATGGTCATGGAGAGTTTTTAAAACTTTGGACCCCCCCGAAGTAGAAATATATAAAGTAGGCCCTCCACCCACTGTGAGCTCAGGCACCCTGTCCGGATAAGATACCTCATATTTATGTAAAATTCAGATGTTTTACAGAGTTTTGCATCATTTTCTGTTCGGTTTGCATCTCTTCGAGGTTTAATTGTCATCTCCCTTTGATCTTTTACATCACTTTGTGGTCTACCTGAACAGTAATTTTAACTTTTTTGCATGTCAGCTTGTTTTGTGTTGATTTTGAATTTTTACAGGCCATTCATTGCTCCATATACTGTTCAAAACGTGCAATTTAGAAATTATTTGCATTTAAATGAATAATCTTAGGAAACATTTTAATTTTGTATCTAATTCTATTCCATTCTAGCTTCTCTTTCTGTTCATTTTTAAACTCATTTGCGTCTTTTTTAGATTTTGTTTTTTTATTGGCCCTGGCTCTCTGGGAAACCTGTGCCTTGGACCTGTTTAGCAAACTGTCTGTGATTACAACATCTAAGCATGATAATTCAGCTCATATTCAGGACGAAGTTCATCAAATGGGACAAGACCTTAGAGTTGTCTGTCACATTAGAAAGCATGGTAAATGTTTTCATTTCTTTTTATTGGCTTTTGATCTCACATTATAAACTATGACTAAACAACTCTTTTCCTTTTAACTCTCTGTGCTGCGGAAAGCCTGATGTTATGTTCAGTGCTTGGGCTGAGGTTGCTCCAAGGTTAAAAAGTATCAAACTCTAAGACCACAAACAACTAACTGATGTTTTTTTTTTTTGCTTGGACCAGTAAATACTGTGCCTGTCTTTTTGTCTCCTGTGTTTTGGGTTTTTTTGGGATGTTTTTAGCACAGCTGCTATTAGCCTTCATGTTAATCCCCTCCGAGAATAAACTCATTAGAACATTAATCACTGGATTCTAATTACCTCTCTCTCTCTCTGTCTCTAATTCAGGTACTTAGACAAGCCACCCTCCTCTGAATCCACAGGGAAAAAGTTACAGTAAAATGAATAAATAATTCAGTCGCCCTTACTGCTACAGTATATTTACTCTTTGCCTTTTGAAACACAGTAAGTTTACCACAAGCAGCTGACTGGACTTTGACAGAGTGAATTTAAAAATGATAATAATGATTTTTAAAAAAAACAGACAAAATCCTAGCAATAATTTCGAAATGTTTTTAGAAAAATTAAAACTAATTGAACAACTCTGATGTTTCTCATTGTTTAATAGACTTGACCCAGATCCTGATACCTACATCTACTTCCTACCCTCAGCAGTTGTTTTCAGAAAAAAGAGGAAAAAAGATGTCCCAGTGTAGAAGTATGTTGTTTTTCCAAACATTAAAAATGCTGTCTAACTTTCTGTTTGTTCCAGCTAGAGGCTAAATATGTAGAAAAGAATTATGTTTTCTAATAATGGTGCTGTTGATGCTTTGAGCAGCATCTAGTGATGCCGAATCTCAGCTGGATGTGGATCTGTGCTGCTTAGCACATAAAGTTTTCAACTGTCTACTTCAGCTACATACTTTAAGTGAAAGTTAAAGTTAATGTAATGTAAGCAACTCATTTGTGGTTTTATTGCTTCTTTGTATGTTTTCATTATTATCCTCATTATTATTTTACCATTGTATTGTTAATATTGATTGTTGCAATTAGTACAATGCCTACTTTATATTAAGTATAATGACACAACAGATGTAATGCAGAGGTGTAAGAGTGTGGATGTTCTGTATGCCTGTGCCCATCTATAAGTCAGTTAACAAGAAGCAGGTGAACAGCAACTTGAAACAGGTGTGTGTTAAAGCAACAGTCAGCTTCTGATGTCAATGTGGTTGTGGCCACATTGACATCAGTCAAGTTTAATATTAGCATCAGACACAGATGCAACTCATCCTGGCATGTTCATGTCAAAGTCCCCTGGTACCAAGCTGGCTAAAATAGACTTTGCTTTTCCTCTGATGCAACACACCTGATGCAAATCAATGTCTCAATAATAAGCTGGTGATTAAGTCAACGAGTTGTTGGAGAACCTCCTCATTTGAATCAGGTTTGCTGTAGCAGGGATTCATCAGAACAGCAGACCTCAAGGTCTGGAGTTGCCATTCACCAGGTTTTCCATCATCATTGCAAGATCATTGTGAAAAATGAATACAACTCTGGACCGAGTTTTATGTTATATATCAAGTTGATCCAAACACTGCTACAGTGAATGTATGCTACTCAGAACTCACAGGGTTGGATAATATTCAGATTCCAATAAAGTAAATCCTTGAAAATGTTACTGTTGGTCAAGATCATTTTGAACATACCACGTTTTTACAAGCTTAACTCATCATATGTGCCTAAATTCAATGATGATTTGTTAATAATATCAACAATCTGCAAATGTTTATTTAATTATCTTGTTTATTTAGCAATCTTATTAATTCAGAATAACAGAGCTTTTAAATCTATTAAATAAAGGTTATCTCATTAATTCAGAAAAACTGAACATTTTTATTCTTTTTTTCCAAGTGAATGTAATAAGTTTCCATATGTTTTCTTACTAAATTCCAATGATTCCCTGGTTTTTAACAGCTGAAACAGGTATGAAAGACTAAAATATTAGCTTTAGCTGACTTAAAAACTGATCATTTGGACAATTTGCCTGGAAATATATGCTGCAGACTCAGTACAGAAACACTGCTTTAGTGTTTAAGGACTTTTTTGTTGCTATCACATATTCCTTCCGATGTCTTATCTTTCTCTTTGTATTCAACCAGGGGCTAATTTGTACTCTGTGGCACGCACCCCAGTATTTCCATATGATGTTTGTCTGCTCGTCATCTGGTGCAAGCACATGCAGACAGAAGAGCACCACCTGCTGAAACTCACTTTACTTCCTTTGTGAAGTTTAGGTTGTTCAAATTTCATGTGTGGCTCATACAGTGTGGCCTTCTTCCAAGATTGAGTTCAGACACAGTGGGACATCTTTAATTCACAAGTTTGTGTGAAATGATTGCATTTTGTGGTCTCATGAGGGGGGCATTTTGCCTGCATTTAAAAGTTGTGTGTGTGTGTTTGTGTGTGTCAGCTGGGAGGACACTTCCTGCTAACAGGCCAGAGCAGGCTCTGGCAGCTGGGGGAGGAAGGAGGATGGCAGTGAGCCGTGGAGGTGCAGCTCCCTCACAGTCACACGGGACCACACAACAAGACAATACACTCACCCACCCCCCCCCCCCCCCCCAAACCCCCTCACCATCTTTGTGTCTCTCTGTCTTTTCCTCTCAACTTAAGTGGAAACAGAAAATTAAAAGCAGCATCAGGTTTTCATATTCTGAGTGCTTTGCTGCTGATAGGACCTGATACCCCAAAGCATTTACTTGGCTTAAGAGTCTCAAAGCGTCACTTTTAGATTGTGTGTGTGTGTGTGTGTGTTCTCTGGGTGGGACTGCCTAGCTGTCACCTACACAGAACCTACGATGCAGGGTCTTAGCGGTAGCTTCTCATGGCTGAGTGCACAGGACACACACGTGCACAGCAACACACACACAGCGTTGACAGGTGGAGGTAAACGGAGCAGAACTCTGCTAATCCGCCTCAGCCTGGGAGACGCAGGGCAAGAGCTGAAGCAAGAGAAAAGTGACGTGCAGCACTTGGTAATATCACACGAATGACCCAACGTTACACTCCTGGAAAAATGTGCTGTAACACAAATGTTTAGTTCAGCCACTTTCTGCTAACATGTCTTGATTCAGTCGCATATGGATGTGGTCAGTGAGTTAGGGTCAACTCATTAAACAAGAAAACAGACATTCTTCATATCTCCATGAATTACCATGAACAGAGAATGTGAAGGTACGTCACACTGTTGGACGTAGGGACAGCAGCATTAAAGATGAAGCTGCATCTACTTCCTATGTGATGGTTACAAGCCTAACTGTTGAGAACTTGAAGGGACAGCGTGTATATTTAGACCTAAATATTAGCCACTTGTGATGAAAAAAATTTCTGGGGTCAGTATCGTGTCTGACACTTTCGGCACTCCGAGGTGGCTGCCGTCTTCAGAAACCAGACAATGTAAATTCGTCTCTCATGCAGTCATGTGATCACATGTGATTTTTTTCCTCTCCTCAATTTAAAGTTTATCATTTTAATCTCAGACATGATGACTGAATTCTCTGCTCCTACAATGCAAGTTGGACACATGTAATAAAACATGTAAAGAATGTAAAGAATTACATGTAAAGAAACATGTTATAAAGATATTTTACCTATTTTATGATGTTCAATGTAACTTCTTAATTCTGTTAATTCTTTTGATTATTTGCAATGTGTTTAAAAGATCAACTTCTGCTTGTGTTGTTTACATCAATGAATGTGTCACTTGTGAGACGTTTCTTTTAATTTTAGGAAGTATAGCATGCAGCTCGTTGGATTGTGTCTGACAGTTTTGTAACCTGATTTATTTTCTGAAGTATAAATTAACGGGGGATATTTTTCTTCATTTTTCTCCTATAAATTGAGTTGTAAATTGTGCAAATTTTACAGTTTGTGTTTGTTCCCCCTCAAAATTTGATATATTGAAAAGAAGCCATTAAAAAAACTGGGTTCAACAGGAGTTGCAGTTCTGCAGGATATGACAAGACAACATGTCGGAGTCAAACCTGTGTACACACATTAGTTTGCACACATATGGGGCTTGACGGGCAGTCAGGGTAGATGTTATCATGCCAGTTTTGCGTTGTTTCTTCAGGTGCTTTTACAGCAAGTTAGACCATGCAGCCCGCCTGCCCTGTTTGCCCTTAACACACAGGTTCGTGCAGACAGACAAACCTACACACACACCATCACAAAACACAAACACTCAATTCCTTCCACCCAGCTTTGATGTTTGCACATTAAGCATTGCTATTTCTGAGGAATATGGTCCTTCATCTTCCCTCTCATTGCCATTTCTTCCCCATTTGCTCCCTCTTTTACTTGCAATTTTTCATTTATTCAGCCTTTTTTCTTCTCATCCTGTCCTCATCATTCTCCTTGCTCCCTGCCCCCATCCTTCCCCCTCTCTTCCTTCCACCCTCCTCTTTCTTTTCATCCTTCAATCATACCTCCCTCCTAACTCCCGTCTTGTTGTTTTAAGTGAGTGTCATCAAGCTCACAGATGTTTAGCACCATCTCCCCATCTCTCCTTTACGCACACTCATGCCCAACACAAATGCACATACAAAGAAAGGGCTGCTGGAGTAATCATGTCATGTAAATTACCCAGCATACCAAGAGGCCTCTTCACCTGCAATCAGCCTCTCGTACTTTAGTCCCACCTATTTTCAACAAGGAAAAAAAAAAAAAACTTTTCTCAAAATGAAGGTGGGTTCAAGTTTTCTACTCTTCCAGGAATGCAGCTAAAAAAAGGGCGGAGCCGTTTTGCAGATATTGCTTATTATTCTGTCTTAACCTTGGATTTGATTCTGCTGTGTATTTGCTTACCCCTGACGGCTTTTTACATTGATCTGTTGGACATATCTGGAGAGTTTCTTGTCTCCTCCATGTGCACTATCAGGCCATGTCAGCATTATCTTCAGCCAGAAGCATGTTGAATCTGCACCGGCTCTGTCAGTGAGAAGCATCATTCCATCTGGCCGCTCAGTGTAGCAGGAGAACTCATGAATCCCAGCCAGCACCGCTCCAGAAAACGAGGCTCTCACTATCCGTATCGTCATATGGTCGTAGGTGCAAACGTGTAGGATGTGTAACCAACAACAGTTTAATGATTTGCAAACACTTTGTTTGTCTTTGAACTGCACACTTTTCCCTGTTCAGTGCTGTACATAGACTATCGCTCCCTAATGTTCTGGAGTGTTACGTCTTTTATCACAGATGCAGTTGTGCACGATTGTAGCTGGAAGCTTAAGAGCAAATTGCTGCCCATGTAAGAGGATCCAGCCGGCAGTTTTTCCATTGCTGCTGATTCTTGATGCTGTTTGGGCAACCCCTGCCCTGTTAGTGGAGAAGATAATTGTCACCACCCTTCATTTCTGGAAACAAGCAGCAGAATTAGCACACATGCTACTTGGGGATTGTTCTTGTGATGAAACCCCTTGGCTACTTAAAAACTTTTCAAGATGTAGACATAAATATTGCCATTTGCAATAAAAGAAAAAAAAACTTGTCTTATTTGAATAATTTTCAAATGAGACACTTTGAACTGTGCAGAATCTAAATTTGAAACCAAAGACTTACTCACTGGCTTCCTTATACATATCAGTCCCAGAATCATAATTTTGGGTAAAAAATCTGCATAGACACATCTGCCTGATATATTATTGCATGTACATGTAGGCAGTATGCCTTTATTGTCAATTATTGCCTTGCTACCTGGATGAGTATGCTATAATGCCTCTAAGCTTGCACTGGCAGCTGCACCGTGCTGTGTAGGTCAGACCAAAGCAGTAGATTTTAAATCAACCATTCTCCTGAAATTTGCAGTTATCTGTTTTATCTTCAAATTGCACCACAAAATGTTGGCTCTCCAGTTATTTCAAGTAAAATGCACCACAATGCTGCAATGCTGATCCAAAGTCACAGTTACTAGGCACTAAGAATAGTAACATTCAAAACCTGTAACAATGCAATAACTTTTTGATAATGAAGCACTTCTATAAATCCGATTGTTTCAACTCATTGTGCCAAAATAAAATTCAAAAATAGAAGTGCACTATACAGTGTTGCATTAGATATTATAATGTATTTTCTGTAGTTTTACTTGCATTATTTTGGGAAGGAAGTATTACTAGTAAGAGGGCTCTTTAATGCGATATGCAGGTGCCTTTGAGATGTTGAGATAGCCTTTGTTCAGGCACATTTAGTGTAAGTAGGTCTTTAGAAAGACCTTTGCAGACCATCTTGTGAAATGAGTTCATACATATGCCTTCAAACTGCGCTTTCACAGCATCTGCTCAAGCATCCAAGGCTCTGTCTTTCTGTTTGTGACCATAAGTGAGCTGGATATGGTAGTCTAATGATTAACTCTTTTGTTTGTAAGTGTTCATTGCAATATGATCACAGATATTACACAAGTGTGCTTTTTCTTCTTTTTTTTGTTATAAAGGAGAACTTAGTACTCCTACTTTTCATTTCATGAGTTTAAACCTGACTTGAGTTTATCAGCAAACGTTTTACAACACATTATCAAGTCAACATCACTTATGCTGATGTAAGCTAAAGTCTCCAGATAATTTATGACTTTTTGCCGCTCCATAATGAGGTCTACTTTCCTGCCAACAATCTTTTCGCTGGAGAAGTTGTCGGTTTTCAAATAGGGGATATCTTTCATTTTGGAAGGAAAGTCTTTACCGTCTATGTCTCAGACCGCTGCCAAATCCAGTCAGGCTTACTGCACTTTACCTGCCACTGGTCATAATGCAAGTGCAGCTTAAAATGTGACAGGCTTGGCAAGGCATAAATAAGGATTAGCTGTTTGTCATATGTGGTATATAGAATAGCAGCAGCACGTCTTAGTTGAATATAAAATGCAACTCAGCTTTTAATGTCAGCTGGAAATGGCTAGTACATGGATTAAATAGAAAAAAAATCTTCAAAGTTACACTTTACAGTGTTGTGGAATATTATTTTTGGAATTGGATGCTAAACTGTCAGATAACCATATGACATGGTATAATTAAGAATTTCATTTCTGTGCACGTCTCCAGAACACGGAAGATGTTGTGGAACAAGGCTGTAGCAGCTGCAGCAGGTAGCGGTCTGATGGTGCAACAAACGTAGCCTGCTCACTGGCTCTCAACCATCTTTCATCCAGTCCACTGCAAGTCATTTCATTAATGCAGAATTCAAATAAATATTTGTCCTGCTCCTCTTGTTACATTATGTTACAATAACTTTAAGAGTGTTTTTGGAACCTCTATTCCTGGTCTGTTTAGAAGTTTTAAAGACCAGTTTCAATGGAAATCCTGTTTTTCAAGCTGTTCGCATGGTCAAGTGACTTTTTTCTGATGTTTTCTGAGAACATATTTTGCTGAAATTGCATTTTTGAGTTTTTCTGCACTCAAATCACCGTGAACCAGGTTCAATATGCAGCTGGACAACCATTTGCAGGTAAAACAGTTTGTATTCCTCCAGGAAGGGTTTCCACAAAGTTCAAGAGTGTGCTTATGTTTTTGTTTTTTTTTAACCATTCTTGCAAAGGCACATTTGTGAGATCAGGCACTGATGATGATGAAAAGGCCTGGCTCAGTCTCAGTTCTAACTCACATCTAAAATATTTTATCAGTAGGAGATCAGAACTTTCAAATTCCTCCCCACCAAATTTACTCATCCTTTATGGACCTGGACATCTGAATTAACTTAGGAAGGGTGGCCCCATAGTTTTTGTTAATATAATTAACATTTGATGCCTGATCATAGAAAATTTAGCTCAAAATTGTTTGCTTATTTTAAAGAATTGAACTCTCTCTAAGTCACAGGCTAGAGAAAAAGCTATTTGTTTGTTTTTCTGTTGTTTTTTTTTAAATCCACATGGGATTATGACTGACAGTGTGAAAATACGTCAGTTCTACTAAATCTTCGTATGCATTTGAAATTCATTTCATCTGTTTATGTCTGTTTATATAAGTACTGCTCCCAACAACACTTTCATACCATGGACCACCTGCAGTACAAAATAACAATCTGTGTGTCTTTATGAATTGTTTGATTCTGCAGGCTTGGTGATTTAGTCAGTAACCACTGACACGACATGGATACAACTAGAGTGGAACCACCGGAAACTACAGGGGCAGTGTTGAGCAGTACAGTTGATATGCGACTCGCTAAAGGGTCAAAGAAGAAGTTATGATATATGTAATGGCTGCACAGACTGTCACTGTCTACTGCGTTTCCTCTTCTGAGAATGTAAATTACAATGATCTCCCCCACAGTTGCCATGTTTATGCCTGAAAGTGACATCAGAGTTCACAGGTGAACTCTGCCCTGCCCTCTGGTGGATGTTGACTATTAACCATGCCAATGTAAAGGATCCATAAAATATTGAAGCAGTGACATTTTTTTTTATAAACATACCTATTTACATACATAAAAGGAACATAAATGGGCTTTAAAGCAGGAGCTATTACCGAAGCTTTTAATAGTGGTGATAAGTAGTTCAGGCCATTAGCCTCACAGACCATAGGACACATCGTTGTTAGTCAATGGCTCAAAGGTGCAAATTAAATGTGACCAAAGTTGATTCCAAAACACCTGATTTACTGCACCTGTGAGCAAAAAAGAGGCAAAATCAAATGGAATTTTTTTCCCACCATTTTAAACTGATGACATTGTCATTATGTCACACACACACACACACACACATCCTCATTGTCATCTGTGTGACATGAACTGAGACATTCAGCAGCTGTGTTTCTGTCGCATGTCCATGCTCACAGCCATGCATGCACACTTCTGGTTAAGTTCAGGCTCATTCACCTGGGTGGGCCTGTCTGTCTGGCAGTAGTGTGAGGATTAGACCAGAGATTAGACTGACAAAACACACACAACAACAAGAGGAAGTTGGGGTTGTGCATGTGTGTGAGTGAGTGAAAGAAAAAGAGAGGGAGAATGAGGGAAGAGAGTGAGATGGAGAGCTTGGGTGGATGCATTTCTATATGTGTGTGCGAACAGCGCTGAGCCTCGGAGGAATCTCCCAGACGAGTCACTCTTGCACTCTCTTCGAAGTCATCCAACCATTGAAGGCAAATCTTGTATTAATCCTTTCAGTTAACAGTGCATTCCATTCAAATCTGGCTTTTAAACTTTTTGCTAACTGTGCATTCCTTTCAAGTTGACTCCTTCAAAATTATATTACAGTGATCACAGACAGGAAACGGTAATTGTTTTTCACAAGCTTCAGACTTACCTGAGACTGTCCTCTGCCCTCAGCTTCATTTTAAACCTTAATCCTGGTTCAGTACGCCCGTTCCTGACCCACCCTGAGTCTGACATTTCCCTTGGGTTCAAAGTGACAGCAAAGAATGATGCGGGTTCCTCGAAGCTGATGAACCACTTAAGGTTAATTTTCTGTAGAGCAAAACAGGAAGCCCTAGCTGGCACAGGAACAACAAATTCATGTTGAAATCTGACAAAGAGTAAACCTAGACCGATGCAGAATTAATAAGGAGGAAATAAGGCAAGGCAAGGCAAGTTTATTTGTATAGCACATTTCATGTACATGACAATTCAAGGTGCTTAACAAACAAACATTGGAAACATTACAGCAAGAGAGCAATAAAAAGAATTAAAAACAAAAATAAAATCACAAAATAAGAAAATTAAAGAAAGAAAGAAACCCTCAGAAAAAAAAAATCAATCATCATAAAAGGCTGCAAATAGAAAGGTTTTTAACCCTGATTTAAAACTGCTGACAGTGTCAGGGGGCAGGTAG
>JAVQJG010264443.1:0-45410 GCA_036024015.1 Craterocephalus amniculus
TCCATTTTCTGAACCGCTTAATCCAAGTGGGTCGCGGGTGTGCTGGAGCCTATC
The DNA here is from genome assembly GCA_036024015.1 of Craterocephalus amniculus. NCBI lineage: Eukaryota > Metazoa > Chordata > Actinopteri > Atheriniformes > Atherinidae > Craterocephalus > Craterocephalus amniculus. The sequence continues at coordinate 55 of JAVQJG010264443.1, forward strand.
CCAGCTGTCAAGGGGCGAGAGGCGGGGTACACCCTGGACAGGTCGCCAGTCTGTCGCAGGGCACTTTATGATTACATTTAAGTTATATATTTTCCATAATCCAAACACAAATTTTCTTATAACTATTTGCATTATATATAAATCGTTAAACAGAGGTTAAACAATTCTATGAACATTTATTAGCATATATTTCTGTCCCTTTTTTGGTACCCTCGTTGGCGATGTAATACTTGAACCATAAGGGCAAGTTAGGTTGTAGATCAAGCTGGTCATGGACTGCTATGGGTTATCATTTCAGTGTTTACAGATCAGAAACTCTGAAACTAGTGCACTGAAAGACATCTGGGCTGGGGAACCAATTTAGCTGCAAATCTGAGATATTCAAAGTTTATCAGTCAATTTCCAAGGTATCGAGCGTTGTATTTGGACAATAAGATTTCTAAAATGATAACTTTTCTTACAGTTATAAGTATTAAGTACATAACACCTGGTCTTTGAATATGTAGAGGCTTGTCTAGTTTATTATGACTGATCAAATATCTATTCATCATTGCATCATACTGTGTAAGTCAGGCACTCTCCTGCAGTTGCTGCAACAACGTTTCTGTATTTGTCTGGACATAGTCACAGTGCTTGATGCTGCAGAATTTTGTCTCTTTGTATTGTGACCTGTCACCTCCTCCTCCTCCTCCTCTTCTTCCTCTCTGGCCTTTCCATCTGTCCTGGGGACTTTGCTGATTGGTTATCCGGATCTTAAGGGGGAAGGGAGAGTTATCATTGCCCACCAGCAGTTTGCTTGTTGATTAATTTCTTTCTTCACAAGTCACTCTCCCTTCCTAGTCTCATTCATAATAACATGCGCAATGTTCCTTTACCAGTGTAGTTCAAAGTGTGGGTGATCACTTTCTGTGACCAAAAAGACTTAGGTGCTATAATGAATACCTCATAATAACAACTGGAGCTGGGGGGCATAAAAACATTTAACTTAGTTAAGATGGTATGTTGAGTTTTTTGTTCCCAATAAGCATAGATAGACCACAGTAAATATTTAAATCTAGATATATTATTAGAAATTCAAGTTAAAGCCAAGTCAGTCTAGAGATTATGGGATCCTGATTTTGTCCTGGACTGTGTCTTCCACTTCTTTTGTTTCCCATACTGCGACTGCAGAGAATGTATTAAAATCCCATTAAAACATAGATGAGCTATTTGAAATACAAGCAAAAACAAAAGCCTCCCAATACCATAATTACATCACTTGTTACAGGTTCTAATCCACATCATATGCCTATCTATTTATAGAGTTGAGTAACCCATCCAAGCTCATCATAAGACTCTCAGAAAGTTTGATTTGCAAGTGACAGGATCTCTTAGTGAGCTTGTGTTTTCACTGTGCCACTCTGTGCCAGCATATAACATTTTCATCACGGACCAGTTAGAGTTCAGTCATAAAGTTTTAAACTGATGTAATGAGTCTTGAGAAAGCTCTCGCCACAAACGTTGCTAACACTATTGGTGCTCTTTGAAGCTGTTGCAAATTAACTTCTGTTTTTGATGTACTTGTAGGAAGAATCCGTTGACAGCAACACCCTGTTTTTACATTAAAACTAATCGCCTTCTTTGTTTCTCTCCTCTTCTTTGCAGGCCTTTGTTCCAAACCAAGTGAAACCTTATATTTGCACTATAGTCCACTCAGTTCTGTTTGTAAAACCCAAGAACAAGCAAGGTACTTCAAGTGGAAACAAAAACTAAAAACAGAATATATATATAAAAAAGAGTCATTTAAAAAACAACTGATACTTTGGGGAAAAAACAGTGAACAGGCAGCTATAGTATTTTCTCTGTGTACAACTATAAGCACCACAGTCATCAACACTCAACAATACAAGCAGCAATGTTTCAGCGTCTTAGCAACCTGCTGTTTGGGGAAGTAGAGGAGGTAGCAGCTGAAGTGAAGGGACCCAACCCATGTGTGACGGAGGCCGACGAGGAGGGATGGCTGCTCGTCAACCTGCCTGGTGAGTCAGAAAGCAGAGAACTGGATCAGAGGACCCGTCAATTTAACTTTACACCACTGTGGAAAACAGCTCACTTTTGTATTATTTAGTGAGAAACAGCATGTGCATCATTTTAACTAACATTTGAGTGGCAGAAGCAAAGATGGGGATGATGGAGTGGAGTGAAGAATCAGTCTGGGTGTGGTACAGCTACACTAGTGCTCATCATTACAAATGCCATGACAGAAGTGCTGTCCATCGAATGGTGGAAGCGCAAAAATATTTGTGCACATTCATCTCCTTTCACTTTGTTTATGATGCAATCATAACAAAGACACTTACTGAGTGTGAACATTCGCTTTGGTGTCTGTTCAGGAGCAAACCAGACAGCAGAACGAAAACGTTCTTCTCGGCAGAATCCAGACAAACATTATGACACTGACATAATTACAACCTCAGAGGGTCCGCACAACTAATGATGTGACTCTTTTATGTTTTGTGTTCTCCCCTTTTTCTTCCCTTCCAATTAAAAAAAAAACAACCCTTACATTCCCCTTACTGGTATGTGTGCGTGCGTATGTGATCCCTTAAAAACGACCCTCTCCGTCTTGCATGGCTTCTTGAAAAATCTGCAATATTTGCAAAAATAAAAAAAAAACCTTTTGCAACTTACCTCTCCCATCTGAAATATGTTTTTATTGGTCTTCCCTTGCCTGGTCTCATCCCTGCCATGCGCTCAGAAGGATCTGACTGCATGATGCAGGTGGGGGATGAGACGGGAACTCCACTGATGGCACAATCATTCCCAGACAGTAACCTGTCGGATAATCAAAACACACAAACAAGGACTGAGTGTGTAGCCCCCCCTCCCCATCTGCCTCACAAACGTTGTCGGACACATAAAAATCGGGCACGGGGTGCAGCAGCACCATCAGACCCCCCGTCTTGCCCGAGCACTAGTCCGTCACACATGGGGGCCACGACACCTGTGAGCCTGCCGAGACGGGTCAGACTGTCCACGCCCTGCTCCACCCCGTCCATGTCCCCCGGCTCTGGGAGTGAGTGTGGGGGCAGCGGGGGTACCAGTAGGTCAGGATCAGAGAGAGGCTGCATGGATGAGAGCTGGTTTGTCACCCCTCCCCCCTGTTTCACTGCAGAGGGAGCAACTGCCGAGGCCAGCCCGATGGAAGACCTGCTCATAGAGCACCCGAGCATGTCTGTGTACGTCTCCCTGAACAACCTGTCCATGGTCTCCAACAGCAACCTGTCCGTGGTGGGAGAAGAAAGCACTGCCAGTATGGCGAGCAGCGTGTGGTGAGAAAAAATCATGCATACTGAACCTTCCCTCTGTTTCATCTTAGCTGTAAAGAGTATGAGCATTTTTTTCTTATCTCATCTTTTGCAGCAGGGTGGCTGAACAGCCTGGTGTCCCCGCTACCCGCAGCACTATGCCCACCAGGGTGAGCCGGGGAGCAGCTGCCCAGGCCGGAGCTCTGGCCAAGGTCACCCAAGTGGCCAGGGTCCAGCGTTGCAAAGCTCGTATGGAGCGGCGCCATCTGAGCCGCAACCACATCCAACGCCAAAACCGCACAAGGGAGCAGGTCCCTCGCCATGCAGCGCATGCCAGAAACACCTTACTTCACCAGCCCAGCAAGCGTAACATCTGCCACTAAACTCCCGCGCAACCAGGGGGCTTTGTTTATTTTGAGGGCATTAGTATGCATAGTCAACTCAAGACACATGGTTAAATATGTTCACCAACAGCATTTTATTTGGCTTTCATTTCTGCATAGTGTATAAAATTTCAGATAGACACCAGTGGATCTGAAGGTCTTTTTCTTTAAACACAAACTGACTCTGTCTGGTAGTTTTTGATCCATTCTGCTGTTACCAATTAGTCGCTCTTAGTAAATCAGTGTAGATCTTTATTATAGCCTCCTCATTGTCCACTGCATTATCCAAAATAAAAACGGACAAAAAAAGCTACATAATAGTTCTTCATGTTATCCACTTGAAAGGATAATGCCAAAAAAACAAAACAAAAAACACAAACAAAAAAGAAAAACAAAAAGTTGAGTTATATTCATTTTGTTTTGCTCTTCCTTTAGTCGTGTTATTCTTAAATTCATATAACCAATAAAGCTCCTAATTTGGAGGTTTTTAAAGAAAACGTACAAACCCAGATATTTAGATACTACTCTGACTAGAGGTTTTTGGTGGAAACAATGCAAAAAGAAGACAAGTTAAGCTTTTTAAGTTATTTTACAGCAAAGACTTTTCATCATATCTTCAGAGTTTTACATTGGTAGGGATTTTATCAGAATAGGTTTTATTCATAATGTCTATGGCAGGAGTGAGAGAGAAATATTTACAAATTTGTATCGCTGCAGTTTGGTCTACCATCATTTAAGAAAGAAGAAGCAGCCAAAATGTGAGATTTCTCTCTGCACTGTGAAGGAAAAGACCAGGTTGAAGATGGTGACAGAATGTGCAAAACAGATTAAAGAGTAAATGAAATGGAGTGAATTAGGAAAGGGAAGTAGTTGGAGCAGCATGGATAACAGGAAATGGTCATTAGAACGAGTGATGTAGCCCCCTGAGCAGCTCTTGACTGAGTGGATGCATATACAACCTAGAACGAAGAATTAAGAACACTGTGAGAGGATGCAGAGTTTGCCTTTGGGTTACGGGGTGTGGTAGCTTTTGGTAAGTGCAAATTGGTACTGATGGTAACTCTTTATTTTGTTTTGTTACAATGTTTTCTGCTTATTTTGTCTTGTAAAAATGTAGTTTTGGTTTACATTGTCTTTTTGCAATGTTCCACCAAGAGAAAAGAAGCCCGACTTCTCCTGGTCAGATGAAGAGTCAACAAACTCAATTCCTTTGAAATACAAGCAAAATGACGATCATTCATAGCGTGGTCTGTCACATGCCCAACACACATCTTTCAGGTTAAACCACAGTGTGTGCTGTGATATTATGTAATCTATGTGAACACCAAATTAGTATGATACATCAATACTATTCATTTAACTGAAAATCTTACAGAAAACAACTCTTAGGGGAAAGGGGGAAACGTATTTCCTAAATGCCTGATAACAAGCATCCTCCCCCAATTCAGTGTGTTCAATATCCATCATTTTGCTCAAGGACATGCAACACGTTGTTAACATCTACTATATGACTGTCTCTTTATTGTTAGTACATCTAGCTTTAACAGAGACGCTTACTGATGTATTCAACAACAATGGTAAACAATGGTGCTGAAGTGTATACTAATGTTTGTAAATTATTTGAGACATGGATGTAAGTTTGCACTGTCATATATTTTGTGAGTCAAAGTTTTAGCAGTGTGCTGTGAGCTTGTTTTTTCTTTCTATCTTTTTTCTTTCGTGATGCTTTTTCTTTTTTGTCTTGATCCTGATTGTGTGTGATGAGCACTGACATGTTAAATGCTAGAATCTCCGTTAAAAAAAACAAACAAGTATCAATGTTGGTCATTAATTTCTCCTGTAAATAGTCCATGACAATTTATAAAGCTCCGTTAGGTATCAAAAAGCCTCTCAGGTCATGAGTCCACAGCATTGTGTCCAAACGGACTGATGAGAATCCACTCTCTGCCTCACCTCTGTGCTCATTTACAAACCAGGAGGGCATTTCAATGGCCAAAAGTTGTGACTTTACTCCGACTTCTGTCTCATGATGATGAGATGCAGCATAAAAACAGCACTAAACCCAGAGTAGATGTGCCATAGGCAACACTGCCCTCCAGAGGGTCCATTCAGCACAGCACCTGCTGCATCAGTACCGGTGAAGTTACAGTACAATAACATTAAAATGCATCACTGCTGGTGTATTCAAAAGACAGATTTTCTCTGGATTTATTTCTGATTGTCTTGTTTGGACTGTTTGGATCATCTGAATGAATGACATTTAAATAATTTCCCTTAAATCATACATGACTATTTTTTTCCTTTCTGCCAGTGAAATTATGAATGAATATACCTTATTCAAAAATATGTTAATTTATTAATCAATTTTATTATTTCATGTCTTTTGTTTGAAAGGTGGCTTATGATTTATCCTGTTCTATTATCTAATGCAAGGTGTGTATCTGACGCGATGTATTTAGCATGCATACACAGAAACGTGCAGTGGTGTCTGTTTAAGCGTAAACACTCTTCCGGAGCGTGTTTATTGGAGTGATTGTGCCTCAGAGGTGGAATTTTGTTTGTTTGTTGGGAGAAAAAGTTATGTCAAAAGTAAAAACAGGGTAAACTCAAAAAGCTCAAAAGTGGATTTATGTGTGTGCGTGCAAAATCAACGGGTACCACTACTGCTGAAAACCTGTTCTTTCCTCATCTTTTTTCCTCCCTTTCCTTTCCCACCATCTTGCTAAAGTACAAGATATTTACAGTATGTTGTATTAGATTAGTGAAAGATGTCATTTTGAGAATGTCATCCACATCTGGGAGATAACTGCTCGCCTAGTGTGTGCACCTATGTGATGCGAGGGATGTGGACAAGGACAAAATGAGGCAGGAGACAAATAGTTTTTATTTATAAAAAGAAATGAAATGTATTATAAAAAAATACAATAGAAATGCTTGTATTTTCCAATATAGTAATTAGAAGCATTGTTCGACAATAGGGTGTTTTAAACAAAAGGCATTGAATGTCTGGGGAGTTTCCTGTGTTTTATGTTGTGCCCTGAACTGATGGCAGCTCAAAAACTCATGGGTTTTCACCCATGTAACATCTTGATTAGTAGATCCTCCCCCACCATAAAATGAAATATATAGACATATACAATTTGGTGTATCTGATATCTATGGTGATTGTGCCTTTTGCTATTTCTGCATGGTTTTTGTGATGTACTGACTTTTCCACCCCCAAAGTGGACAGTTGCCCACTGACAGGAAAGACCTATGCAAAAATCAACGGATGGGTTTTCCAGCATCCATTCAGAAAAACACAGGTACCAGCCGAAAAAAAAAAAAAAAGAAGAAGAAAACAGCTGAACAATAACAACAATAAATACTCAGGTTAACTCCTGAATCTTGTGTCATTATTTGTATTTGGTATTGCAATAAGCACTGAGGGTGCTCATCAAAGGATAAACCTACTCAAGCAATTCTTATGCAACAGAATAAATTTAATTAATGATTTTTTTCATTTATATTCAACTGTATTGATGATATTCATTCAATGAAGCAGCATTTTAACAGAAGAAGGGACCAATCCTAGCAAACTAGGCTACAGCAAGTTCTAATAAATCACTAATAATCATTTAATAATCATATTGACATATTCAGAACAAAGCAAAGAAGGTCCTGTCCAGGGTTTCTCACTCATCTCTCATACAGAGCAAGAGCAGATTAAACAGGTTTTTTGAAGATGAAGGTATTAGTAAGGTGATTGACTAAAGAAGGAAGTGTGGTGGCGTGGACAGACAGGCGTGGAAGCAAAGTGCAAATATTTTTTTTGCGGACTGAATCTGGGCGGGACGCTGTTTTGCACAGCAGTGACTTAAATTAGTCAGCTAATGAGTACAAAAGTAGTCTGTCTGGGCTTTTACCATATTTGCAGCAGAAAACCCAAGATTGTATGAAAAATAACTGATCTCTGACCATCCTTCTAGGAAAAAAAAACCAAGCCAAAAGCTATTTTCAGTGAGGGAACTCAGTCACTTGAGATTGTTTGGAGACAATAAGAGTATTTGGGAGGGACAGAGGGTTTAAGTTCAGCAGGTTTCTGTGCACCTGCTATTACCTGTTTATCCACTCCTTCTTGTTCATGTGGCAACTTGAGGGGGGGCTTCCTTTGCCCACCATTCAGAAAACAGAATGCGGGATGACCTTTAGGTAAAGTATTCACAAAATTCAGCGCACCTTCAAGGCTTCAACAAATTGGATTGAAGTTTTATAATGGCTCTTATGCCCATGCAAGCTGATGATTTCGTGCGTAATTTAACGTTATTTATATGCCAGAAATAACATAATAATAAGTTCCTTTAAGGTCATAGTCAAATCAGGACTAAACTATGCTGTCTCTGACAAGTCTTACCGGTTGGCCCGAGATGCAATACGAAGCTAGCCACGCTGCTCTGCGCTGAGTGATTCACATTAGCTCTACAGAGAGAGACAGTCCCCTCTGCTCACCTGCTCCGGTTTAAAAACCCAGATAACACCGCCAAGACTATTGTTTTTATTTGACTATTTGTATTTCTCTTGAACGGTAAGTAACATTTCCACAGCTTTAATGTGTCGAAAGCCGAAATAGACAGTGATTCGTTAGCTTGTAGCAAGGCTGTGAATAAACAGAATTACTCGCAGCGCCTTCGTTTTAACCGGTAATGATACTGTTGTTGATTATATAAACAAAAAAACGTTTGTTGCTCTCAGGTGGACGCAAGCAGTTACTGTATCGCATGCTAATATTTTTTATTTAGGTAATGTTTTCTTTTACGAGAATAAGCTAATGGCTTTGACGAGGACCTGATCTGAAACTAGTTAATCTGCATTGTTTATCCTCTGCAGGTGGCAGAAAATGCAACATCATCGGAGCTACACACCCATGTCTCGGTCGCTCATCATTTTTCTATAAAAAAGCAACGTCTGCGGTGATTTCAAAGATGCGTTCATCACACATGAAAACTACAAATCCCTGCAAGAGAATTGTGATATAATGGGACATTAGAGGATCATCTGTAGTAGGGGAACCAATCCTCCAGCGCCACAGAAAAATTGGTGGTCCATAAGGGGATGGTACATATTTTCTCTTATTCTGGTTAACATCACCTGTAAAGTGGCTTACCATTTCAGAAGCACTTGCTTGGAAATATGGATATCCTGGGCTAGCTGTTGTCACATAACACCGATTTAGATACCTGTTGGATTAAAAGCAGACATGCACAATCCTGCTCCAGAAAATGTTGCAGGATTTCCTAGTGGAGGTGTGGTGGACAAAGATGCAAATCCGGAGACAACCTTGGGGAGTGCCTACTCTCCGGTGGACTACATGAGTATCACCAGCTTCCCCAGGCTGCCGGAGGATGATGTTGTGTCTGGGGAAAACACCCTGAAATCTCGCAAGGATGATGACAATGTCCTGAGTGAGCAGGATACAGGTCAGTCAGCCATAACAGATCTTAATCAGAAACATCGTTTCTCAAACACTGACCTTAAGATTCCAGATAAATTTACCTGGTTGCTTACATTCCTCCAAATGTGGTATAATCGTTGTTTGACATCAGTCACACAGAATACAGAAACTGACTTTTTTAAATAAATAAACTCAACTAATATTTGATTGAACTTCTTTTTGCAATATTGATGCTCTGCTTTCCTCGCTTGAGTCTAAAGTTTTGTTTGCTACTTCACACATCTTAGATCCAGATCTGTTTCTAAAGTCAGCTCGCCTCCAGCGTCTCCCCTCCTCGGCTTCAGACTTGGCCAGCCATGATATTGCATCGCTTCGGGAGACCAGCACAGACCCCTTTACGGAGGACTGTGCCTGCCAACGAGATGGACTGACCGTCATCATCACAGCCTGTCTCACCTTCGCTACAGGGGTTACTGTGGCTCTCATCATGCAGATCTACTTCGGAGATCCACAAGTAAGGGTGGACGTGTTTTCTGCTGTTACAGTGTTTTAAACATGTTGCAATAGTTTGCTTCTTATGTGGGATTATAAGATTTTGGGTGGGTCTCTTACATAAACCATTCTACATTAATCATGCTAAATCTTTTTCTCTTATGCTTGTTCCTTTGTTTTCATTATTTTTTTCCTTTTTGCTTGTTTGTTTTGCTTTTTCTTATAAGGTCTTCAACCAAGGAGCAGTGGTTACAGATGTTGCTCAGTGCACATCTCTTGGGTTTGACATTTTGGGGAAGCTGGGGTCCAGTGTCGATGCTGCCATTGGTGCTGCCCTGTGTTTGGGAATCGTCCATCCCCACACCTCTGGTATAGGAGGGTGAGTTAAAAAAAACAAACACGGTTTCCCACTGAAGTGCTTTAAATTGCTAAAATGCGGAAAAGGAAGCCAGCTTTGTGCTCTGTTGATGTTTAGAGGTGGTGTTATGTTGGTGCATGACATCCGGAAGAATGAGACAAGGGTCATCGACTTCAGAGAGACTGCCCCATCTGCTATCCACGAAGACATGCTGCTGACTAACCTTGATCTGAATGTGAGGCATTTCTACCTGTGAGAGGCAACAGAAGAATTTTTATTGTTTTTTTTAACTGTGCTTAACGTGCACACTGTTAATTCTTTGCTTTTCAGGTTGGCCTGCTTGTGGGAGTTCCAGGCATGCTCAGTGGGATGCATCAGGCACACCAGCTCTATGGCAGGTACTGTAACAACATTCAGTTCCACTTTCTATTTCATGTGCTGGTAATAGTAGCAGCTTTTTCTTCTGTTGCTGGAATTCACTGCCCCACTCTCTTACCTCAGCTTTCATTTTTTCATTTCATTTCATTTTCCCAATGAGCTAAACTGAATATATGAGTAAGTTCATGGTTTCAGTAGTTTTTTAAAGGAAAGACAAGGACCTTAAGTAGTCAGATCTTATAGTTATACAGCCAGCTGGTGTTCCTTCTTGCACTGTAATTACTGTAATGCCTGGTTATTATTGCGTTTTGTTAAGAGACATCTTAACAGCTCTATAAATATCTTTGTTTATCATTTAAATTAGATTGTAAAATATTATGAATTATTCGTGTTTCAAATGAGACTGACTTACATAATCTTTGATTTCATCAGGATGCCATGGAAGAATGTGGTTACCATGTCAGCAGATGTGGCCAGAAATGGATTTAATGTTACTCATGACTTAGGTAAATAAAGAGTGTTATCTTGCAAATTACTGGGGGAAGTTTCTGTCTTTAATGTTTCTTTTCCTGCAGATAGTAATAACAGCTTTATCACCCAGCCTCCATATGTTCCCAAGCAACATGAGAAGATATTTTACAAATGTTTTGCTCTATTTGTCTCTCTATAGCTGAAGCCCTTTCTAAAGTCAAGGAACAAAACATGTCAGACGCATTTCGGGATTTGTTTCTCCCTAACGGCAAGGCTCCCCTTTCTGGACTGTTTACACGACGGCTTGATTTAGCAACTGTTTTGGATGCTGTTGCAGCTAAAGGGCTCTCAGAGTTCTACAGTGGGAACGTGGCGCAGGAAATGGCGGCTGCAGTAAGGAAAAATCTTCTGGTTGCATAAGTATTCATGAATTCTGTATGACCTGCACTGCAAATCACTTTAACCTCTAAAATATTAAAGTCTGCTTTTTACTAACACTTCGGCTTTCAAAATATTATTTATTATTTATTCATCGATGTAATTTAGAAATAATGTGATGTGATGTTGCTTGTGCACTTGCTGTTTGAAAAAAAAAACAAAAAAAACACCTAAGCCACACCAGTTTGGGTTAGTGCTTTGGGCCAAAACAACATGGCCGCTGATAAGGTCTTTTGTTTCTGCAGAGCTAATTATGTGCTGTTAAATACAAATAATGGATAAACCTTTTTCTGTCCTGAAAAGTTAACCCCTCCCAGCCTTGTGCGAACAGGACAGGGTTTTTGGCTTATTACATATAAATACTGATAGAGCGACTCATGATTTGGATACTCTTATTATGCTGTAAGTCAAAGATGGAGATGCTCAGACACCGTGTTCACTGCTTGTTTAACGCAAGAAAACACCTTCAAGACGGACAAACATGGGAATAAAAACAACTAAAAGCACAATCTAAATATGTCTTTCACCTTTGTCATTAAAAGGTCCAATCAAGAGGCGGTGTGCTCACAGAGGAGGACTTTGGAAACTACAGCACAGTAATACAAAAGCCAGCAGAGATCACTTATCAGGGTAAGATCGGCATGACTAGACCTGTCCTTTTATCAGTTGTCCTGTATAGCTCTGCACTTTCATTTTGTACTTGAAATAACAAGTGTAAAGATGGAAACAGATCATAGCATATATTGTTTGTAGTAGTTTCATAGAAGAGGAAGAAGCTTTTATTGTCATTGTATCAATGGGACAATACAACAATGTTATGTTGCAGAGAAACAGAACATAAAAAATATGCTTTTTTGTTACTTGACTGACCACTGCCAAGATAATTTTGCTGCATTGTCCCACCAATACAATCAATGTCATACTTTAAATGCTATGTTTTTATTCCTTACATTGTTTTTATTGATCTACAGTACCTCTTACTAATCTTTTATATATTATTGATTGTGTCATGCCTGTGGATAATTTTATAATTATCTATATTCTACTGTTGTAAATTTTCAGGACACTTAGCATTGTTAGTGAAAAAAACTACCTTACAGAAAAAACCTAAGACACACCCTTTCTTAAAAAAAACTGTAAAAACAATTAATACTTCCATCTTATGATCTGTTGGTGTTTCTAAAGGACACCATGTGATGGCTGCCCCAGCCCCACATGCAGGTGTGGCCTTGATCACTGCACTAAATATCCTCGAAGGCTACAACATCACAAGCCTGTTGCCCAGGAACAGCACCTACCACTGGATTGCAGAGGTAGTACACCAACTGTTTCACCACTGTATGGCCACTTAATATCCCTCTTTAAGGGATTTACTGTATGTAACCTGCAGCGGACAGCAGTCGGTGCAGAACTGAAGGTGAGGATTTCTGACAGGGGGGCTAAAAGAAAGGCCATCCAGAAGAGGGCGAAGAAAGAATGAATTTTCTCTATCTAAAACTTTAACTTAAAGTGTACATGTAACAAAATATATACAATATACATAAATATAATTATAAACTGTGTTTCAAATGGCATCTAATCATTTTATTAAACTGTTATATTTCATTCTCTCAGAATGAGCCATTTGTATTTACTTGCCAGGGATTCACATACCGTACATGGCAGCTGCCATATACAGTATTTACCATTTTCATTATGTTGTCTCAAAATAGACAAACATGTCTGAGCTTTAAAACTGCAGTACTGGCTTTTTTTATATATGTGAGAGAGTACCATTTGGGATAAGTGATGCCTTATAAGACACTCAGAATAAGACATTTTGCATGCACAGCTTTGAAGTAGTCATCTGTAGTGCATTCATCGCTGTGCCTGAGGCTGCTGGATCCAGTTGCAGATGAAAACATGTTTGTACCATTTTTACCACTTCATGTCAGTCATTCTTACACACTGTATCTTTAAATCTCAAAAATGGCATAGCTGCTTTTCAAAGCTTTTAACTTGTTTTCACTCTCATCTTATTTATTTCAGGATTAAAATTGTACAGAATTGTTAGTCAGTGCTGATCAGCAGTAAAACACATTGCTTAGCTACTGTCCATCCAATGACCCAGAAACACCTAGATACAGTAGGCTTAGGTTTAGAAAATATGGATAAAAAAGTCACTGGTACCAAAGTCATATAGTCTAAAAAAATTTGAGTTGTTTTAGATGGTGACAAACTTGCTGTTCTTGTGTCCTTGTTCTGAGTAGCTGTTTGTTTAAGCTTCCCTGCCACAATTCATGTTTGCTTCTCCAAACTGAAAGCACTTTGACCACAGTCCACAGTATGTCAGTAACTTCTCACAAGTACTTCAGCTAACCTCATTTCAAACACAGAAACATTCTTTTCACAGTCTGCAAATTTTTTTCTTGCTTTGTCCTTTGGTTTATTTGTTCATATGTTAATTTTTCAATCATCTTCCAGGCTGTGAAGATTGCTCTGGCCTTGGCTAGTGGGCTTGGAGACCCCATGTATGACACCTCTGTTTCAGAGATTGTTGATAAGATGTTAAGGTAGAGATCACTCCTCTAAGAACCAACATAATTACATGTTTAATGCATGAATCCATTCCAGTTTAATAAGATAATGTCATTGAACTTTGGTTTTGGGTATTCTTACCTCCAAGTAAATCACAGGCCTCCCTACTTCGCCAGATGATCAATGATTCTCAGGCATTCCCTATCAGCCATTACTCTACATCATTTACACTGGAGGATGGTGCAGCGGCTGCCCAGGTCACAGTTATGGGTCCAGATGACCACATCGTGTCAGTCATGAGGTATCTGTGTTTTAAATTAATGACAAGTTTTGTATTTAAAAGACAATAAAATGTTGATTGATATAATTGAAAATCTAAACTTTTCTCCTTTTATTTTGGTTTAGCTCCCTAAACAAACCATTCGGCAGTGGGATAGTGACTCCTTCAGGAATCCTTTTGAATAGCCAGATTCTGGACTTCTCATGGCCAAATAAAACACTGAACTCAACACCTAACCCTGTAATTGCTACATCAATCTTCAATGTATTATTTGATGATTTTTTTATTAGTTCATTTTCTGTCGCTCACCCTGCTTCTCATCTTTGTCTTCTTTGTCCTGTAGCATAATGGCCCCCAGCCTGGGAAGAGACCCATGTCCTTCCTAATGCCCACAGCAGTAAGGCCAGCTGTGGGGTTATGTGGCACTTATGTGGCTGTTGGATCTTCCAATGGAGAGAGAGCTGTCAGTGGAATAACACAGGTGATATAATTACTAGCAAACAATAGTAATTTTAGTTTCATACAGTGAAATGGCTTTTTTTGTTTTCTTCCTTGATGTTAATTTACTTATGCCGCCGTATTAAAGTATGGATCTTATTGTGATCCTGCACAGGTACTCATGAATGTCCTCTCTTCACGTAAAAACATGAGTGACAGTTTGGCATATGGGAGACTCCATCCACAGCTGCAGCCCAACACCCTGCTGGTGGACTGTGAGTTGTTTCACTTTATTATGAGGTTTACTCCAAACTTAAAATGGACAAATTTCTTTTTATCATCTACAAAGCTACAACTATAGTATCTATTGTTTTCACATCATAGAAAATGAGCTTTTCCAAGTATATATTTTGAGGGCTCTGCAGTATTGAATGCTAAATGTCTTTTTACATGTTTTCAGCAGTTGTTTTCTAGCATGTAAAATAAGTTCAGAAACAATATGGTCCGTACACTAGTTCTCACTACCATGCCCAGGTCCCATTTCCCTTTGTTAGCATTTTGTATTAACCTCAAAAATAAAAATGTTCTGTTAGCACCTTTGACTCTCTGAGACACTATGTGTCACTATGTGTACACAATGCAAAATAGGGTAAGCTGTAAGCCTGGAAAAACAAAAACACAGGTGTGAGGTTAGCACAGTAAAATATCTGTGCTGATACGGTGTTCCTCTGCAGCGAGGAGAGCAATAGTACAGAGGTTGGAATGTTTGCGGCTCTGAAATCAACCTCCATTCAAAATGTTGCATTTTGTGTCTGAATTGCTACCTTCATAAAAACATTTTGTGATTGCTGTGCCTGCTTTGAGAACTAGAAGCAAGTGTTGCATTTGAATGAATGACAGGTGAAAAGAAACAAACAAAGTCTAATTTAGTTTAACATTCATCTTAATTGGCAACTTCTTCTTTTACCTTCACCTCATCTCTCCTCTTCTTTCTCTTCTTGCCTCTCTTCTGTAGCTGAGTTCTTAGAGGACGACATTGAGCTGCTGCAAGGCAAAGGGCACAAAGTTGAGAGGATGGATATTCTTTCATTGGTGGAAGGCACACGGAGAACTAACGACCTCATCATTGGGGTGAAGGACCCCCGTAGTGCTGATGCCTCCGCTCTTACTATGAATAACATGCCTTAGTGCAGTCCACTAAATACTCACATATGACTGAAGAGATAAGACTAATAAGTTTTCAAGAAGGGAAGCAAGGAACCAACTGATCTATTAATGCGCCAAGCTAATACACACATCAAAATGTAACAGCCAAAGTTTTGTTTAGAAGAAAAAAGTTTTTAAATGACATGGAGCTTTCTATTTACACTTCACATGCTAACCAAGTCTGCAGTACCTTCATTCACAGTCTCAGTCACCTTCCAGTCACAGTGTATAAAATTCTCAAAGTGTATATCCCTAAATTGCTTCAAAGTCTGCTGCTGCTGATATTCTGCGGAGAAGGGAACAGAAAAATAAGGCATGTTTTTTTAAGTTAATGTAATGCAGTCCAGTTTCTTTTAGAAGGGAAATTAACTATGAGCATGGTGTTACTTGATGTGATGAAAAGCTCCTTTCACAGGGAGAGTGAAATAGCAGCTTATATTACTATTTTATTACTATATTATTTTTGAGTGGGATGTTTATGATACTGGTACAATGAACTACTGGGGACTAAATGCATTATTTGCAAAAATGGGCATCATGAGAAAATAAAAAAACCCCAAGGATCGCTGACCAGGAAGTCAGATACAACACATGCATGGTGTGCAGTTAATCTGAACCACCTATGTGCTTTTAAACTTCCACTGCGTTTCACCATTAGTCTAAATGACACATACAATCTCTTTTAGATATTTAGACCAGGAATTAAGTCGTGTGTGAGGCTTCCTGAGCATGACTGTCCTAAAGTGATCACCTTTACTCCTCTGCACTTTTAATGATGTGTAACTGTGATTAGATGTTGTTTGGTAAAACTGCTGGAGCTTTAAGTGTTGCGACTCTTTGGAACCTCATTAACACCCACATGTTATTGACGCCACTCAAGATCAACAGAACTATGATAACTTGGATCACGTCACAGTATAGTTTTTCCAGAAGAATAACCTGATGTCTATTAAAGCATATTTAAATACACATGATAAAATTAATTGGAATATTATTTTGGTAAATCTAAGTTGCTGCATGATTTTGTTGTCAGCATTTGAATGATGTCTTTTTTAAAGCCAGTTGTAGGCTTGTTAGTAGAATGGAAATAATTGGATTCTTACAAATTGGATTGAATGTAATGTTTATTTTTATTTGAACATGTTTGGCTGCATACATTATTTGTGCTATTAGTGAATTCAGTCAGCACATTTTAGAAAACTGATGCTATGTTTGTGTACATATTTAATTTTGTTATGTTGTTTATTTAAAATAAAAACAGCTTGTTTAGAACTTTGTACTCACGCAAAAATGCCAATCTCGACTGATCAAATAGGTTCTTAAACTTATCGCCTGTTGTTCGTAATTAGTGCAATATGACTGTTGATTCTTGTCCTCTGTACTTATAGAGTGCTATGCCTTAAGGCAAACATTTGCACAACACCTTATGTTTGATTCCATTGTGCATTTATATCTGATTTTCGTAAAAAATCAGCACTACTCAAACCAAGTAAATAAAATATTTGCACACATCCAAAGAAGAATGTTTATCTCATTGTTTTTCTGTATTTTTTTTTTGACTGCACTTTTAAAGATGCGCTCATGTAAATTTGGCACAAAAATTTAGTAGTACCAATTGGTGTTTATATTGTTGGAAAGCCTGATCTGTCACCTTTACAATGAGATTACTTGAGATAAGCAGCACAACTAGTGCCTCCCAAAAATGTGTAAAAATCCCATGTCATATTCTCCTGCTGGTATTCATTCTTGTTTTTAGGATCGTGCTGCCAGGTGTCTAACAGTCACAGAATGTAGATGACAGGATGGCAACACTCTTTCACAAAACCAAGATTATCACAGAGTATCTCAATTCAATTCTGCTTCATTTGTGTAGCACCACTTCATGACGTCCCCTCAGTGCACTTCATAAACAGTCAGTCAGTATTCATCCAAGCCAACTCATAACAAATGACAAATCTCCACACTTTGGAAATAGAGGTTTGAAAGGCCTGCTGTCCAGACATCAGCCAAGTTGAACATTTGTGGAATCAGCTGGGTTATGCTATTTATTCTAGTACAACCAACATGACCGCACTAGTTGATCTTCAGCAGCTACTGGTTATGAAAGGGACGCCAGGGATCCCACAAGTGTTCGATGAGGTCTTGACTGCAGACAGGCCAGTCCACCCTGGCCTCTGACTAACCGCACTCCATGGTCATAATGGAAGAAAGACTTGAGTATGAAACGGTGGAATTAATGGAATTGCCGCATTTGTGCAGAATCTTGATATCCCTCAACAACACTGATATCCCACAGACCCGGTTTTCACTAGTGAGGTGGATGCCGCATCTCACCATCACACTGCCACCGGCAAAAGCTGGTAGCCTACTTGTGCTACAATCTTTTTTTTTTTCTTCTGCACACTTTGACCTTAAATCTAACTGTCAGCAGTAGCAGGTCACACATGCTGCTGCTCAGGTAACTTATTGTCAGCACCTAGGGTACCAGAAGTTCATGACAAGGGGTCCATAGCAAAAAAAGCTGTTTGACATTGAGGTTTTTGTAAAGGTTGCTCAACTCTGCTGCTCATCCAATAAGCATTTTTCCTAACAAATGTCACACAGTTGAAAAAGAAAATAAATAGGCTTTCCAATGGAATGATATATATTGCCAAGAACCATTGATATGTATAGTGATATAGTTATTACTTTTGGATTCTGAGCTGCACCATCCTCACTTTTCTTATGAAAATCCCCACCGGAAGTTGAATTTTCGTCCTGTTAAACTGTTGATAGGATTCATGTTTTGTTAGCCTGTCTAGCAACCAGATGTCGAGTGGTTCAACTAATTTCCTGATGATTATATGTGGTAAGACTTTTTCTTTTCTCATGCGTTGTTCACTAACAATATAACTGAAGTTTAAGTCAACGATCGAGTAAGCTAAAAGACGGTGCTTGAATGCATTCGTGATTAATTACCTGCTGTGCTGTCTAGCTAACGTAGCTAGTATTTGCTAACGGGAGCTTTCATAGAAGCCAGGAGGAACTGCTTCTATTTGACACAATTTCGCTGTGCTGCCACGAACAAGTAAATCCTAAACATAAGCGTTGTTCACACAGGTATTGACAGTTAATATGCATAATAATATAGGACCCAGGGATGAGTGTCCATCTTGCAGATTTTGTTCGCTATGTGTTAGCTTACATTTGCGTGGAGGCCCGTAGTTCTGCTTGGGCCGATCATTTTATCCAAGCTGACCACCGTGTTTTGCTCTGGATTTATACTCTTTATTACTTTAACCGAAGTTCGCACATATCAGACTAAACCTTTTATTAATCTTACCATTCATAGAAAGCTTTGTAATCCATTGAAAGATCATCACCGGCTTGTGATGTCACACACAGGTGTGTTAAATGTATTTCACAGTAATAAAAGTAATTAATTTGCTTATAGCACTGTTACGAAAAAACTTTTTTGTACGTTTTCGTATGTCTCCCTTTAATCTTGTTTATTATATTACTCAGTTGTCCAGCACCAGATCTGTATCAATCAGTTACGACCCTCCACTTTATTATCAGTGTACTTTCATGACACCAAAGCGAGTTTGATCATATAAGATGATGTTGTAATCTGTTCCTTTTGTAATTTGTGATTGCAGTGTAAAACGGTTCAGACACCACTCCTAGCACGAGTGGAAGATGGCACACCGAGATACCCTACCTGACATGCCCCAGAGGACAGAAGACATGGAGCCTGATCATGAATCGGACAGGGACTCTGGTGTTGGAGAGGATGCTGACAGCTGCCATGAGAACAGTGTAACAGGAGAATATGAAGTCAAGGATGAAGATGGGTTTGATGATGGAAAGGAGGAAGACTCTACAGTCTTTGTTGCTTTTCAAGGGAATATAGACGATGAGGACTTGACACAAAAACTTGAGACGGTCCTCAGTGGCATACCCAACATGCTTGATATGGGTTAGTTCATATTTAACATTTTTAAAAGACATGTAGATTTTTTCTGCTTAAATGGGGAACAATTTACTAGTCTAGTTGCCTATTAAGCATAATAATATGGATTGTCATTCAATGTTAATCTAACAAAATATCCCCTTTTTCAATTATTGTTTACAACAATAATTTCTTTTTTTAATTAGACTGCCCACCTATATATGACATGGTATCTCGATACATGCCAATACTTGTGCATAGATAGTAGATAATAAGGGGAATACTTCTGTGCTTCCTATATATGTTTATCCATTGTAGCTGTAAAGCTTGCAGCCACCTTCCTGTTTTGCATTTCCCCACCAGTAGGCTGCCCAGGAATATGTTATGTCAGCTCTTGTTGTGATTCAGCTGTCTCTCCAGTGAGCCTCTCATCCTGGAGCTTAACTACACACGTCCTTATTTTTCTCTTGGAGATGTAATCAACCAGAACATGCATCAAAAGAACTAGTAATTTGTGATGCTATGCTAAGTTCATTGAAGCTGTTGAGCAGAGTAAACCCTCTGCCATTGATTGATTGATTTCTGACAGTAAAACAGTCCAAAGGATAACATGCAAAAGTAAAAACTTAATTCTAGCTTGGTCCCTGGTGTTTAAACAGTAAAGGAGGAAGAATGCATGGTGTAAGGAGTCTGTTTGCACGATGAGAATCTCATGTAGAGACAGCTTGGTAGGGGAAAAAGTCTCTTTTTGTCATGAAGTACTTATGTTTAAGTCCACTGCTGGAGTATATATATATATTACATTTTCTCCTTTTAGGCTCTGAGAGACTTCAGCCCCAGTGTGTGGAGCCATGGAACAGTGTACGTGTTACATTCAACATTCCTCGGGATGCGGCTGAGCGACTCAGATTGTTGGCCCAGAACAATCAACAGCAGCTCAGAGATCTGGGAATTCTCTCTGTGCAGATAGAAGGTAACAATGTAGTCTGCACATTACAATTTTGCTGTATTTCTGTGTTCAACTTTAGCACTTTACTTTTTGTACTAAAAATGACTTATTTCTTTTGATCTTCAGGGGAGGGAGCCATCAATGTGGCTATTGGACCAAATAGAGGACAAGAAGTTAGAGTTAATGGACCAATTGGTGCACCTGGCCAGATGAGAATGGATGGTGGCTTTCCAGGTCAACCTGGTCCAGGTATTGGTTCATTCTGTTAGATCACAGATCTACTTGGAGATGAAGGCCAGTTATACCACCTTCTTAATTTGTATTTTTTAGTATTCATTGCTATTTTTTATATTCCTTCTGTATTATTTTTCATTAGTTATTTGATAAATATTGCCATTTCTTTATTATTATTCTATAGTGACTTGAAATGTTTTCGTTTCCACAAGGAGGGATAAGAATGGCAAATCCTTCAATGGTTCCTCCTGGGCCTGGCATGGTAGGTCAGACCATGTTACCAGGCAGCAGTGGACAGATCCATCCTCGTGTTCAGAGACCATCGTCACAAACGGGTCAGGGTCTCTATTTATTTAACATAGAAGCTTTCAAGTAAATTGTTTTGTGGTTTTGAAAATATGATTAATTTAGACAGAATGGTAATAGAAAACATCTTCAATCGTAGATGTTATGGATGCAATGATGCCGGGCATGTCCATTCAGCAGCAACAGCAGCAACTTCAGCACCAACAGCCTGGTTCCCATGTCTCAGGCCCCATGCCTCCTCAAGCTGCTCATCATATGCAGACCCTGCAGCCTGGGAGGCCACTTAACCAGGCTGCTCTGCAGCAGCTCCAACAACAGCATCACCAGCAACAGCAGCAAGCTCAGCAGCAAGCTCAGCTTCAGCTTGGACCTAGACCTCCATTCAACCCTTCTGGCCAGATGGCTGTGCCTCCTGGCTGGAATCAGTTATCCTCTGGGGTCCTACAGCCACAGAAACCCCAAGGAGGCCCTGCCTGGAGAAAACCTCCACTCCAAGCCCAGATGGTTCAGCGCCCACCTTCTCTAGCGACAATTCAGACTCCCAATCATCCTCCACCCCCGTATCCATTTGGCAGCCAGCAGGCTGGGCAGGTATTCAATGCCATGGGGCAAGGACAGTTGCAGCAGCAACAACAGGTAGGAATGGGGCAGTTTGCTGCTCCCCAGCCTAAAAGTCAACAGGCTGGCCCTGGTGGTGTCACAGGACCACCGAGACCCCCTCCACCCCTGCCACCAACTTCTGGACCGCAGGGCAACCTCACAGCCAAGTCCCCTGGATCGTCCTCATCTCCATTTCAGCAGGGTTCACCAGGAACACCGCCAATGATGGCTCAGAGACCTACCACTCCACAAGGATTCCCCCAGGGTGTTGGTTCTCCAGGAAGAGCAGCTCTCAGCCAACAAGGTAACATGCAACAGGGATTCATGGGAATGCCCCAGCACGGACAACCTGGGACCCAAGTTCACCCAGGCAAGTAACTTTTAGACTAATACTTTAAAACCCATTAAACAAGTCTGCATAATTAAACAGAACAGATATATATTCTCCCCCACAATGATGTCCAAAATAGTTAAATGAATATCACCTGGTTGCAGGTATGCAAAAGCGTCCCATGGGTTTTCCAACCCCAAACTTTGTTCAAGGTCAGGTGAGTGCCAGTGCTCCAGGAGCTCCGGGTGGAGGACCACCTCAGCAGTTACAGAGCAACCAAGGAATGAGTCACACAGGTAAAATGTCACACTAGAGATTTACTTTGGACTAAGTCTTAGAAGAGGCATATTGGTCTCATAACATTTTCTAGATCCCTTTAATGAAATTTTTCCCCCTTATGTGTGCAAACTTATAAATGGGCACACAGAACTTTGTTGTCAGACTTATACCTGGTGAGAATATTCTCTACCATCTGTTACATAGGCAAATTATTTGTGTTCCAAAAAGGGTCCTTATGACTACAAATCCCTTTTGTAATTTTATTTAAATGTATTGACTGTGTTTATATTTATAATAAACCTCATATCATTTTGTTACTCGCACTGTCTCACGCTAAGTTTGAATTTGTTGAGCAAACTTAAACATTGGCAGTGTTCATAAACCAACCCATCAACATTACAGAATCATTACAATAAATAGTCTCTTTGAGTCTGGAAGAGTGGTTTTGATTGGTTTGTTTCTAAATGTTAAAATCTTCCCTGAAATTACATTTATCTTTTTAACACAGTTTAAAATAAGTCAATGTAATGGTTTAGCATTTTCATCTTGGAACTATAATGTATCAAATAACGTCTTGAATTGGTCAGGTTGTAATTTGTAACAAGAAATAAATCTTCTCCACTTGCAATGTTGAACTTAAAGCTGAGGATTAGGAAAAATGTGCATCTAACATGAAAAACTGAATGAGAAGAGCTAAGAGTGTTTGAAAAGGGTTGATGGTGAGTTGCTGCTGCTAGCCTGAAATGGGGCTATTTGCATGTAGAGATTTGCATAATGAAATTATTGTCCATTTCCTAAAATGAAATGGGCACTGGGTCTATTTTTCTCACAAAGAGGGGGCACATTGGCTAACAGCTGTTGTGAAATGGACTTAAAAGTAATTCTTAATCTGTACTTTTCTATTTTGCATCAGGGGCCCAGCCTTCAGCACCCACACCAAACTCAATGCAGGGACCAACCCATGCTCAGCCCAATGTTATGGGTGTGCAAAGTGGCATGGCCGGTCCGCCCCCTGGTACAACAGCTGGACCTAATATGGGCCAGCAGCAGCCTGTCCTCCAAACCCAGATGATGGGCCTCCAGCATCAGGCCCAGCCTGTGTCATCCTCCCCCAGCCAGATGGTTCAAGGCCAGGGTGGAGGTCAGACTGTTCTTTCAAGGCCCATCAATCAAGGGCAGAGAGGAGGGATGACGCCGCCTAAGCAGATGATGCCACAGCAAGGCCAGGGGGTGATGCATGGGCAGGGTCAGATGGTTGGAGGCCAAGGGCACCAGGCCATGCTCCTGCAGCAGCAGCAGCAGCAGCAACAACAAACCTCAATGATGGAGCAAATGGTTGCCAACCAGATGCAGGGCAACAAGCAACCATTTGGGGGCAAGATTCCAGCAGGCGTTATGCCTGGCCAGATGATGCGGGGTCCTTCGCCAAATGTACCAGGTAACATGGCTCAGTTCCAGGGCCCGGTTGGCCCGCAGCAGATGACACCACAACAGATGACTCCCCAACAGCAACAACAAATGGCTCAACTTCAGCAACAACAGTTACAGCAACAGCATCAGTTGCAGCAACAACAGCTTCAACAACAGCAGCAGCAGCAACACCAGCAGATGAACCAACAACAGCCCCAACAGGTTCCAGTTAGTGGTAATCCAAATCAGGCTATGGGCATGCATGGGCAGCAGATGAGACTTCCTGCTGGCCATCCTCTCATCCATCAACAGCTCCAGCAGCAGCAGCAGTTGCAGCAGCAACAGCAGAAACAACAACAAGCCATGTTACAACAGCAGCAGCAACAGGCAGCTCAGCAGCACCCGCACGCTATCGGAGATCCCAACAGTGGGACGGGAGACTTGGGAGTTCAACAAATGGTTCCTGATATGCAGGCCCAACAGCAGCAAGGCATGATGGGAGGCCCCCAGCACATGCAGATGGGAAATGGACACTTTGCGGGTCATGGCATGAACTTCAACTCTCAGTTTGCAGGTCAAATACCAATTGTAGGCCCCTGTGGACAGCCAGGTGGCTTTCCCGTTAGCAAAGATGTTACACTGACAAGCCCACTACTGGTCAATCTGCTACAGAGTGATATCTCAGCCAGCCAGTTTGGACCAGGAGGAAAACAGGGTGCAGGCGGGGGAAATCCAGCCAAGCCTAAAAAGAAGAAACCAGCACGAAAGAAGAAACCAAAAGAGGGTGACGGACAACAGCAAGTAGAAGGACTTGGGTAACAATTTGTGTTTGGTTTACAGTATTGGTTTAGTTGTGGTCAAAGCTTCATTGTTACTAGTATTGGATAATTTATCTGGTAATCAGTAACCTTATCCTCTTTTCTTAGTGGTCTTGATGTGGCTGCTGGCATGGAGGACTCTGAATTACCAAATTTAAGTGGAGAGCAAGGTTTGGGCTTGGACAGCACAGGCCAGAAACTCCCCGATTTTGCTAACAGGCCTGCTGGTAAATGATCGGATTGCTATATTACCACAGTTATTTTGCACCATTTTTAATAATTAAGTCCATGTTTATATAAAAATCCATGTGATATTTTCATTAAATGTATGTATTATTCTTTTATTTCTGCTTTTTTTGTAATACATAACATGTTTAATGCTATTGCCTAGGCTTTCCTGGTCAGCCTGGAGAGCAGCGAGTACTTCAGCAGGTACCCATGCAATTCATGCAGCAGCAGCAGCAACAACAACAACAACAACAGCAACAACAACAACAACAGCAGCAGCAACAACAACAACAGCAAATGCAGCACATGCAACAGCAACAAATACAAAAACAGCAAATGCAACAGCAAATACAACATCAAATGCAACAGCAACAAATTCAACAGCAGCAGCAGCAGCAACAGTTACAACAACAACAACAAATACAGCAACAGCAACAGATGATGCAGAGGCAGGGTCTCCAGAACGCTCAGGGGCAGCAGGGAATGACTGGCCCATCTGGTTCAAGTCAAGGCCAACCACAGATGCATCCCCATCAGCTGCAGCAGCAGCAACAATCTCAGCAGCCACACTTGCAACAACAGGTACTGTCACACTGTGCAGTAATTACAGCATTTGGTATTGGCAAACAGCAATGTTCTATTCATACTTACTGTTGATCTCCACTTAACATCATACTTGCAGCAGCAACAACAGCAGATGATGATGATGCTTAAGATGCAGCAGGAGCAGACAAAAAATCGCATGCCCGTTCCCCAGGGAGGCCAGCTCCCTCCTCGGGGTATGAGCAATCCAACAGAGGCTCAAAGGCATCCTGTCTCACAGCAAGGCAATATGCCCGTAATGATCAGCCTTCAAGGACATGGAGGTGTCCCACCATCACCTGACAAAGCCAGAGGGATGCCCCTGATGGTGAATCCACAGGTGAGGACCAAACATCTAGGCCAATTTGAACATTCCTATTTTACACTCAATTTGCACTGTCATTTATTTTCTTTTACTCTTTATTTTCTTTTTTTCCCCCTTTACTAGCTTGCAGGGGCTGCACGGAGAATGTCTCATCCTGAAGTAGGGCAGGGTCCCCAAGGAACTGGAACTGAGGAGTCCCCTGCAGGTGCACACTTAAAGCAAGAGAGGACCGGCGTTACAGAGACTGGGGTGCAGCCAGGAAACGGGACCCAACAGATTGTGACCAGTCAAGCCCCCAATACTCACATGATGAAACAAGGCCCGTCTCCAGCACAAATTCAGCAACACCCTGGAGCCAGCCCCCAGCAACAGTTACCCACTCAGCCCCAGCAAGGAGGCCACATGCCTGGTCTCCATTTTCCTAACGTCCCTACAACTTCACAGAGCTCAAGACCTAAAACCCCCAACAGAGCCAGCCCCAGGCCATATCACCATCCCCTCACACCAACTAATCGTCCACCAAGTACTGAGCCCTCTGAAATTAACCTCTCACCTGAGAGGCTAAATGCCTCTATTGCAGGGTTGTTTCCTCCCAAAATTAACATTCCTCTGCCTCCAAGACAGCCAAACCTTAACAGGGGGTTTGACCAGCAAGGTCTGAACCCAACAACTCTGAAAGCCATTGGACAGGCCCCCCCTAGCCTTACTCTAACCGGTAACAATAACAATGGCACTCCAGGTGGAAATAACACAAACACCAGTCAGCAGCCTTTCTCTGCTGCTGGTGTTGGGGTTCCAGGTGCTAAACAGGACAAACAGCCTGGTGGGCAGAGCAAGAGGGCAAGTCCTAGCAATACTCGAAGGTCAAGCCCAGCCTCTAGTCGCAAGTCAGCCACTCCAAGTCCAGGAAGACAGAAGGGGCCAAAAATGACTGTCACCTGCCCTCCCCACCAACAGCATGATGCTCAAATGATGCTCAGTCCTCCTTCCACAATACCGCAGAGTCCGGTATCTCTGCCTTCACAAGCGAGTGGAAGCACAGAGACTCAACAGAGCCAGAGTTCCCTGCGTGGGATTCATGGCAACTCTGCAGACGGAGTCAGGGAAAATCAGGGTGTCATTACTGCAGAGCAGCGACAAATGCCCCAGTCCCAAGCACAGGGACAGCCTTTGAGGGAGTTAACAGCCCCTAAGTTGGCGAGTCCTCGTCTACCAGCGCCTCAGCATCCTAAACCTGATGTGGAAATGCAGGCTGGCACGGTTGATAGGCAACCGGCACATCCAGCATCTATGCATGATCCAGAGGTCTCACCAGCTCTCAGAGCAGCTCCAACCTCCCTCAATCAGTTGCTGGATAACACGGGTGGTTCAAATGTGCCACATCGGTCCACACAGAGTAATACTGTCGTCATGGGAAAAGACAGCCCGAAGGCTGCCTTAGATTCAGACAGATCGCTTCACAGTAATTCCCAGACTACAGATAGATCAGTGTCTGGTGTCACCACTACTACTACTGTAACTGAAACGGAGGCTAAACCCAAACCTGCTGGCCCAATCCTTGCTAGCAGTCCCACCTCGCAGTCCATTTCACTTCCTAGCTCACACCTCTCAAATAATGTAAACTCCAGTACTACTGTTAATCTTAACCAAAACCCCACCTGTAGTAGTGTCAATCCCAGTCCAAATATGAATTTAACTTCTCCCCACTGCACCTCAGTCAGTGCGAGTAGTAATGCCCCTGTAACTGTAAGCCCCAGTACAGTCACTTCCATTCAGAACAGTTCTGCCTCAGCTATTACTGCTGTTTCCAGCTCCAGTCCTGCTGTAAGCGCAGCCATTTCAACTGTTAAGCCAAGCCCTAGCCCTAAACCTGTGACAAGCGTCCACTCAGTCATTCAGATCCCTGCATCGTCAGCCACCATTTCCCCGAACCAGATCACAGTGTTTGTTACCTCAAACCCCATCACGTCCGCTCCCACTTCACAGCCGCCCACATCCATGGTCTCCACCATGGTGGCTGTCCCTAACAAGAATGCTAGACCTCAGGACATCCGGCAACAGAGTCCTGGCCCTCGGCCTCAGTTTATCACCACCGCCCCTGTATTTATCAACCCAGTTTTCCAGGTCCCAGGTTCGTCTGTCGCGCCCAATACAGCAGTGGTATCACAGGCAGTGACTATGGTGGGGTCTATACAGGTGTCTGCTGCAAACTTTCAGATTTCTGCTGCCCCAAGCTCTACACAGGCCTCAGGAACTACTATGACCAGTGTCCATCCCACTAGAGGTACTGTTGGACAGATACAGATAACTGCGAGTATGCCCTCATCAGCCCCCGTTGGTACTCTCTTGGCTCCTCAGCAAATTAACCCTGGAGCCATTAAAAAAACAGAAAGTGTGAGTGACACAAATTCCTCTCAGAAATCTACTGTCCCGGTCCAACAGTCATCTCCTCATCTCACCCCTTCAACATCAACTCCCTTTCAGCCACCTCTGGCATCTCCACCCCCCTGCTCTAGTCCTTCTGCTATTAACACCGTCCGGAAGAGCCCAGTGTCTCCATCTCCCAATGCTCAGGTAAAAAGTAAGCCTGCACCAGCTGCTGTTTCTGGCACAGGTGACTCCCAGCAAATCACAGTAGAAAGGCCTCCACAGCGGCACACAGGGGCTGTCCCACCACAGGTCTTTGTTCCTCCTGCTCCTCCGGCTGTTCAGACTGAAGCGGAACCTCGTACTACTGCTGCTGGTACAAACATCACTCTGTCTGTAGCTCCTTCTCCAGTGCCAGCTCCCAGTCAAGTAACTGGTCCTACTCAGATCATCAGTCAGGCCCCAGTGGTTCTACCAGTTTCAATGTCAAGCCCAGCACAAGTTGGATATTCTCTAGCCCCGGTTGTGACTGTTAGTACTACCACTGGGGTCTCCTCCACTACGTTTCTGTCTTCAGTCACTCCTGTCCAAAGTCCTGTTCCATCTATTGTTCCAATTGTTGCTGCAAGTGGACCTGTTGAAGTTTCCCACGGCACTTCCCCTCCAGGTGCTAATCCCAGCATAGTTCCACCAGGTCAGTCTGACGCTCCAGCGCCGGCCGTGCCACCAGCTGCAGCACCTGCCGAATCCACACAGACTCCTCCAGGTAAGCAATCCAGTGGGCACAAATTGTTAATGTATAGTAAGGCTGTATTCTGTCTTGAGTCAGGTCACGCTCATATGACATGGCTGCAGTCAAATGCTACCTGGAATTTCAGTTAACATGTAATCACTGAAGGAAAAACGGAGTATTTCATAGTGGAACAGAGGCAGTTATGCTTGACATTTTCTCATCACACATTTACAAATCTTCCCCATTTACAGTTTAAACAGAGCAGTCAGTGGTACACTAAAAGTTTTATTGTAGAGGTTTGGAACTAATCCTAGTTATATGTTTTTGTCATTTCATCCTCCAGCGCCTGTTCAACAAGAAGCTTCACAGGAATCTGAGAAAACTGGTAAGTGTGGCCATCCTCCTTTTTAGAAATGTTTAAAAAAGATCAGCTTTTGCATTATTAAACAATTGGATATGAGTCCTCGTGTACCTGGATGACATATAAATGATTCTTTGTGTCTGTGTTCAGGTGAAGAGGTCTCAACAGGTTCTGAGCAAGGGTAAGAGTCCTGCCACCTTTTTAAAATTTTGTTGCAGCTGCACTGTTTAGCCTTTTGATAAATAGGTTTTAGTGTTTTAGGGGTGCTCCTTCTGCTGATCTTTAAAAACCTGACCCAGTCATAAGACTCATGCTTCTGAAGAAAAAATGCCTAGACATTTGTAGCTCCAGTGAAACTCAGGGAGTTCATTTGGTTGGCCGTGGGGGTTCAAGGTGAATGAAGGCTGCAGCGTTTGGTATGTATGATTAGCATGTTATATAAATACTCTAATGCATGTCTCAATATGAAGGGGAAAAAACGGAATCCCCCCCAAAAAAAAGTTTACCAAAGAAACACAACCTCACGCTGTATCACTTTTCCTGGGGATTGTCATAAAATGGTGGGGGGGTGAAGCTATGTTTTCCAGCACAGTCTATAGTTTACAGCTGTTTGCTGTTTTTCCACTTCTATCACAGATGGGCAAAGAAAAGAAAGACGCCCATCAACTTAGTCCCAAGGTATGTATTTTAACATGTTTGTGCTGAAAAGACACAAGCAGTGATCATGTCGACATAGTGGATGCTGTCGGGATGAAGATGGACAGTATCTGTGGTAGACGAGGAAAAACAGCAGTCTGATTGGTATTTTGTCTTCCTCCGAGTAGTGCAGAGTTAATTAATGCCCTTGCTTGTCCAGTAACGTGTGCGTGTCTTGTCCTTCCTTCCTTGTCGCTTGTTGTTGTTCTTTCTGGTTCTCCCAGCGCTGCCGTGGAGAAGCCCAAGGGGCCGAGCAGGCGAAGTTCCCGAGCTGAGAAAGAGGTGGAGGAGGAGCCGGTACCTGACAGCGGCATCAGGAAGAGATCAGCCAGGCCTGCAACCAGCACTGCTGTAAAAGGTAAGTTAAGTGACTTTAGAAGATGGAAACTTTTCCTTTATGTATAAGCCCCTCGCAAAAATGATAAATACTCACTTTAAAATTGTTCATTTGGCTTTTCTATAAAAGGAAAACTGACAAAACATAGAAAAATTTTTTTTCATAGCTGAACATTTTGACATGTTAAAACATACCTTTTAAAAAAAAAGAGGGATAATAAAATTGTCCCCTATTTTTGTAGTTTTCTTTTCCTCCAGATGTAATAGAGGGAAAAAGTATTAAATTATTTTGTATACAAATGATTACAGTTAGAATACATAAGGAGCTTAAAAGGCTGTTGTACCTGGAAGAAAACATGGCCACAACAGGAGAGCTGGGGTTGGAAAAAGCGACAAAGGGTTTTACACCTCTTTCAAGAAGATAATTGAACTAAATTTTTTTCACCCTAGTGTGCTGTGTCTAACATTTTATGTAAATGCAAAATGGAATGGTTGCAAAAAGAAATGTACAGGTAGACCATGGAAGATGTCAGTGATTTGCTTAGGAGCACAAAGTAATGCTTGAAATATAAATGCCTTGCTACACAAAGAAATAGGAACTGTTGATAGATATTGCTTTGCTATAGTGAAAGTTGTTCTCGGGTGAATTCAAGCTGTAATAAAAGCAAGAGGAACTGGTTTTTACTTATTTTTTCTGTTCAGTTCAGCCTTAAAATTAATATTGTCATATGCATATGTACTAATGCTTAATGTAAATCCTCTAAGTGTGGCAAATACAGAATTCACATAATGTTGTATTGTTTTCCTTTAACCTGACTGACTTTTATTATCTCTTACAGAAACTGGAGCTAGTCCCACCCAAGCCAAACGAAGGAAGTCTAAATAGGCACAAGTGTAGTTTTTATTACCTGTGAACCATACTGTAAATGTTTTTGTTTCTCCACTGTAAATGACTTACTATAGGCTTCTCTTGGCCATATATTGAATTATCTTTGGATGAAGAAACCATGTACATAATGTTTTAAAGAGAATGAAGCTACTGTTTTGTCTTTGCTAATATGTCAGATTGTAGTTAGAATGTGTGTATACAGTTTGTGTGAATGTGCTTTTTATATTAAATGCTGGATTAATCCCTTGAAGACTTCTAATGAAGCTCATCATGACTGTATAATTATCTTGTTAAATTGAATTAAATTTTCTACAGTTTTTGTTCTGTGAACAAATGTCATTTTAATTTCAGTTAGGTTGGTTTATTATTACCAAAGCTATGAACACCTGCTTTAGAGAGACTGATGTATTCTAACCCTGACATATTCAAATATGTATGCTGCACTAAAACAACTGGTGTAATTACAAAGGACAGACTGACTTCAAATAGTAATGTTGGTTCAAATGGGTACCACGCAGAGCGTTCCCTGGATGAGCATGCGCAGTCTACAAACGTTGGGACTCCATTCCAGGCTGTCAGTGAGTTGGGTTCCCTGAACCTTGCATCCTGTGCAGTCGCATCCTGAACAGTCTTCTATTGATAACTTTCCCCGATTTACAAACAAAAACTACCATGAGTGGAGATCATGGACGCGGAGACTCTCAGGTAGCTCTTCGTCAATAGTCACCTTTTTTACGATAGTTATTAATCCGCAACAACTGATATAACACGAGTAATAACCTTTATGACAAAAGATAACTGAAGAAACGTCAGGAAACCTCGGAAGTTACGCTGTTTGTAGCTGCGGGGGCAGCTATAATTATGTCGCGTTTTATTTGTTTTTTTAAATTATTTTAGTCATGTTGCGCCTTTGTAATGTACAGTTGCATGTCAATTGAAACTTGAACAGCCAAGCTACCGGCATTTTAAAAATTTAAATATTAAAAACATTTTTCTTGTAATTTTCAGGTCAACTGTGGATCAAAAGGAAGCGGTAGGTCCTTTAAAGAAGATTTTTTCGTTCATTTACTGATTTTAACCGTTATCGTGTCTACCTGTCTAATGTTAGTTTTTAAAGGACAGAAATGGCGTCCCAGAGACTAAGTCCCTTCTCCTCCACTCTCTTGCGGCTATTGTTCAAAAAGAAGGTCTGAAATGCACATTTATCACCCTCGGCTTTTAAAGCTAAAGGGGTATTCTGAAAGAACCTGGCTTCGGCTTAATTTTGCATCTTTTAATTTCATATTATGAACGTGCAATTGCAAAGAATTTTGGAGCCGAAAGTGGCCGAATTGGGGCTGAGGACTTAGACTCTGCGCCATTTTCTTTTTCTGTGTAGCATCCAGGGCGCCGCTCAGTCAGCCAACTGTCCGCCTGGATATGGAGGCTTGAGCCGGGTGCTTATTGCCTTTTCTTACCCGTACCCATAAACTCAGGTGGACTGTAGTTTAATGACAAAAGCCTGCGCTGCCAACTGGGAATTCACATGAGCTTAAAACTTTACATCACGCTAAGGAAAGTTGTACTACATTACTGAGCGCATGTGCGGTTATTTTTCATCCCACAGCCTCCACATGATCGTCCCTTAAACTTAAAAAGTTGTTAACACTTTTTCTTTGGAGGGCTTGAATGGCTGTTTAATTTGAGGGGATGACGAAGCACGAAGTGTAAACTGATTTTGGTCTATATTTGGGATGTTCTGTGTCATAATGGCGTTATAACATTGACATAACTGTCAAGGTGATGAACAAGTGAATCCAAGTCAACCTCATGAGGGATATTCCTTATCAGGAAACATTTTAGGACATTTCATTAGTATATAACTATACAACTTTTTTCCACAAGTAAATTTTATTTAGATTCTTCACAAAAGGTTTGTTTGAATAGTACAAGGCAGTATTTAGGAAAGCATGATTGCTCTCCCACAAAGGGTATGATATAAAATACATTAAATCCATGGTAAATTCCGGTATTGGGTTGTTTTGTGAAATAGTAAAGTACTGTGAAGGGAACCCTTAAAATAACCTTCCACTTAGCTGAGCTACATGTTTTGTAAATGGATGCATCTGAGTTGCTTTGTTCCATCGCTTTTGTGATTGTGTTTGCACTTTGGCAAGCTATTAGAGGAAAATATTT
This sequence comes from Craterocephalus amniculus, assembly GCA_036024015.1. Taxonomy (NCBI): domain Eukaryota; kingdom Metazoa; phylum Chordata; class Actinopteri; order Atheriniformes; family Atherinidae; genus Craterocephalus; species Craterocephalus amniculus. The sequence continues at coordinate 33,284 of JAVQJG010264443.1, forward strand.
CATGTTCCATTCCACTACATTATTTTGGCTGTTGCAGTAGTTATTTTTATGGCAGATAAGTATTTTGCTCATAAAAGATAAGACAATCTCCTTAAATACCCTGCACTCTTATATATTACATTCGCGAAAGCAAAGTTAGTTGTAGCTAGCTCCACTTTTGATAGCAGTAATAAAATCCACATGTATTTGTCAGATGTAACGATCTAGTAATAAAGCTCTACAAACAGGCTGTTTCAGATAATTTTCATCATATTTTGCTTGCATGTCAAAATATGTTTTGCTTTATCATGCTTTACCTATTTTTATTCTCTTGTTTTTAAACCAGAATAATTTTTGAGCATTTTTTAAACTAATTATTTGTTTCCTTTTTTTCTTCTTGTAGTCTTTTTTTCACTCTTATATATGTTTTATTGTTTATCTCTAACTGTTATTTCATTTTACCACTCTCAGTTGCACGGCACTTTGGTTGTTTTTAAACATGCTTATAAATAAAGTTAAAATAAAGCTGACTTGTATTCTCTGCTGCCTTTTTCTCTCTGGAAGTAGATGCCTTCATGTTATCTGTGTGCCTTTCCTGTTCTCTAAGTGTGCATGCTGCATTGTGTCCTCATAGACACTGATTTTCAACAATAAAAGGCTTAGCAGTTTGCTTAAATTTTGAAGAAGTTAAAAAAGCACACTGATGCTTTGATTTGTATTTATAATTATGTGAATTAGGAGTAACAATTTGTGATAAGAGTAAAAAAAGTGATTTTATAGCCAGAGTTTGTTAAAACAGTAGTGCTTCTTATTCAATAATAATGTGCAGTCTTACATGGTAACTTTTTTTTGGTCATTGCTCTTACACAAGCTAATCTCTGTTTTATTACAGACACTCACAAACATAAAGACAAGCCCAAAGACAAGGCAAACAAACACAAAGATCACAAAAAAGACAAGGAACGAGAGAAATTAAAGCACAGCAACAGGTATGATTTAACTTTCTTTTTTTCATTTCAATCATTGTTGATTTATTAAAGTTGTCCACGGCTACATGATCAGTTTTCACAGTCAGAACTTAACTTTTATGTACCCTCACAAAGCTTTACTGGTGCCTTCATCTGCTGTAACATAAAGTTAAAAGAAGATGAGCTTTTGAATTTGTGTAGAAATTTTGTACTTAAATAAACATGATAGAATCACAGATGTAAATTGTGATCGGATGAAAACAAGCAAAATTCTACTGCGTTAAATCTGTAAAACTTGCATCACAATAGTGCCAAATCCTCTCATATAAGTAACATCTGCAAAGCATTTGTTATTTGAGCCCTTGTTGAATATTTGCTAGTTTCCTTTTGTCTGGTTGAAACTAAAATATAGCAGTAATATAACTGCACATTAACATTGGTCATTAGTACTGGCTGTTTTGACAATATTATTGTATGTTAAAAGTGACAAAGACGATGTTCCTGATGCATATATCTTTTGTTGACAACATCCTTTGTGTCTCTGCAATGTCTGACCTCTTGCACTTGATCTCTGACCTCTGTGGTCTCTGTACTCCAGCGAACACAAGAAGTACTCTGAGAAGAAACACAGAGAAAAAGACAAAGAGAAGCTTAAGCACAGCAATGGCAGTTCAGAAAAACCCAAAGAGAAAGACAAGGACAAAGAAAAGAGGAGAGAGGACAAGGTTTGTACGTCTGATGTCAGACTTTTACGAAAATTTACCTTTTTTGCCAACTTGATTCAATTATTATTTAAGACACCATCGACTTGTTCTCATTGTGACAGAATGTATTATTACCAGGAAATCTTGCACATTAATTCTTTAATATGCATATTAATACATTCTAAAAACTTCCAGAGCTTTATCTCGTTAGAAAACAAAACATAAATCAAGAATCTTTATTGTCACTACGCAAATTATATGATATTTTTGTTCAGAAGTTCTCGGCTGAAAATGCACGCTGTAATGCACAAAAATAAAAGGCAATATATATTTAGATAAATATAAAAAATAAATATATATAATATAAAAGAAAAAGTAAATAATGCAAAAGGGAATCGGATTGGATAAAAAGTCTAGTGCAAATTAAATCAAGTATTTAAATGGTAACTCAGTAACTCAGACTGAAAAGCTAAGATTTATTTAGTATAAAGGTGTCCATCCATTTGTTTTTCAAACCTGCTTTATCCAATTCAGGGTTGTAGGGAAGGCTGGAGCCACTTCCAGCTGCTATCAGGGGTACATCCCGGACATGTCACCAGTGCATTTAAGGGGACAACACAGGGACACAAGATTATAAGGGCAGCTGATATATATTTACATGATGTGACATATTTCCTGTTTCTTGCAGATTCAGTCATCCCAATCAGACAAGCCGAAAAAGGATAAGGAAAATGGATATGTAAGGTAAACACTATAACTTTTTCGCAACCAATGTGAAAACTAAAGGTGTAATGATGCATCATTCTGACATATGTCATTATAAGTGGTCTGTTGCTTTACTAATATGCCATTCAATGTCTCAATGTGTGACTCAGAGACACGAGTCCTGCTGCAATCAAGAGCGAGCCTGAAGAAGACAATGGCTTCTTCCGGTCTCCCCAGCACAGCAAGACCCCCAAAAGAGAGTATGACGATGAAGAGTAGGTGTCATTCACACATAACCAAAATTCCAGCAGTCACAGATAAGGTTAGGGTATTTGTAATTTTGTAAGTATGTGTAGTAACGTTCTTGCGAAATTGTTTACAGATTTGAGTACAAACCCAAAAAAGTCAAGGTGGAGCATGACAAAAAGGCGAAAAAGAGGAAACATGAGTATGACGACGATGAAGAAGATGAGGTATATTCAGTTTTAGTACATTTTTGTGATAGATACTTTGCTGTATTCCCCAAGCTGGACATGGCTTTGTAATAAATAAGTTTATTTTTGTGCCTTCATTTTAGGATGTCAAACACAGAAAGAAGACAAAAGGCAAAAAAGCAACAGAGGGGAAGATAACCAAAAAAGAAGAAGATGAAAAGTGGAAATGGTAACATCATCTCTGGTTGAAATTGTTTATTTTTGACAAAACTGCATAGTAAAAACATTTTTCAGGATTTATTATACCTCCTCAGTAGAAGATATGTTTTCTTTTCTCCAACGGGTTGGGTTTTTTTCTTGTTTGTGGCTTTTAGGTGGGAGGAGGAACGATATACCGACGGCTCAAAGTGGCGCTTTCTTGAGCATAGGGGTCCAGTGTTTGCTCCTCCATATGAGCCCTTGCCTAACAAAGTCAAATTTTACTATGATGGTGAGTTTGTCTCTGAAAAAGAAGGTTTAATTCAGTTTTTATTTGTGCGGGGTCACGATTACATTGCTATTTTCTGTATTTTTAGGTAAGCCAATGAAACTTAGTGCTCCTGCTGAGGAGGTAGCTACATTTTTTGCCAAGATGTTAGATCATGAGTACACCACAAAGGATATCTTTAGGAAGAACTTCTTTAAGGACTGGAAAAAGGTAAGAAGAGCAAGGAATGATATATATTCTAATGCTCATTAGCTAAAAGCGTGAGGATTTATACCAGAATTTTCCTCTTGTATTGTAGGAAATGACATCGGAGGAGAAGTCTGTCATTACTGACCTGAATAAGTGTAACTTCGGTGAAATGAATGAATACTTCAAGGCCCAATCAGAGGCTCGCAAACAGATGTCAAAGGAGGAGAAACAGGTAGGTATTCATTCAGACTCTTTCAACCTTCTAAACCGCTCCACTCTAGCATTCAGACCAACAACCCTCACCTTCTTGGCAGAAAATCAAAGAGGAAAATGAGCGGCTCCTCCAAGAGTACGGCTTCTGTATCATGGACAACCACAAGGAGAGGATTGGAAACTTCCGTATTGAGCCACCGGGCCTTTTCAGAGGACGAGGCGATCATCCAAAAATGGGAATGCTTAAGCGACGCATCAGACCTGAAGACATCATTATCAACTGTAGCAAGTAGGGAATCTACTACCACCATTATCAACTTTATAACCTTCACAAATCGGTACTGTATTTAATTTGACCTTTAGCTTTCTAGGAAGACCCCTAGCCTTTCAGAGTGCTGATCTTATTACTGTGTCTAGTTCTGAGGTCTTCCACACGGTGGCCCTGTCAAACCACTGCAGTTACAGTTATAGGAAATGACACGCTGAGATTGCTGTGTGAGTTAATTATTGTAAGGCAAATAGAAGAGTGAGCGTGTAAGGAAGCTTTCAGTTTTTCAGGAGGTCTCATTTAGGAATATACTTCCCATTCATCAACCTTTTCTCCTCCGCTCTCTCTGTTTTCAACCTCTTCTCTCTTTATCTTCTCTTCTATCTTCTAACTGTTGTGATTACTGCCGTTATTTATAGAGTGTGGGAATAATATTCTCTTTATCTCGATCATCCCGTGCCTTAGGGATGCATGTAAGAGAGGTAGAGAGAGGGAGAAGGATAATGTGCAGCAATCAGTTGTCATCAAAGGGTCAGAAAGGAAAGAATGTCTGTGGCGTATAGAGTATAGCTGATTTATCACTTAAACAAGCGCACACATCATTGGCACTGTGTCAAAGGTAGTCTTCCTGTCATAGTATGTTGTATCTGCGTAAACACTTACACAACCTCGGCAGGACGTGTTGATCCCCACATAGTGGACCTGCTGTCTACGCTATTGTCTCATAGCTGCAGTGTTTCCAGCATGAGGTAAATCCTGGTCTGTTAGGGGGAAACTTAAATTTGGCTCTGTTATGTGTAGTCAAACATCTCTACGCCCGGAGAAATACTCCTCAGTGCTTCAAAAACACCACGACATGTTGACATATTTTAATCCCTTCTCCCCAAGGGACTCCAAGCACCCCAAACCTCCGCCAGGCACAAAATGGAAGGAGGTCCGCCATGACAACAAGGTGACCTGGTTAGCATCATGGACGGAGAACATCCAGGGCTCCATCAAGTACATCATGTTAAACCCCAGCTCCAGGATCAAGGTACCTGTCCATGTATGCCATCAGGCTGCAGCGGCCTGTAGGAGCTGACTTTATCAGTGTTTCTTGTGGGGAAAAATAAAAATTGTGCTTGTGTTTGTTTGTGCAGGGGGAGAAGGACTGGCAGAAATATGAGACGGCCCGGCGACTGAAGAAGTGCGTGGATCGTATTAGGAATCAGTATAGAGATGACTGGAAGTCAAAAGAGATGCGGATCAGGCAAAGAGCCGTAGCACTGTATTTTATAGACAAGGTGTGCCTTACATTAAAAACACCTACTTATAGTCACTCTGAATCTGTAAAATAAACAGCTGAATTTTACTATTACTCTTCCTCTGCACATTCATGCCAAACTGGCAAACTAAGTTCAAAGAATAAATGAGGATTTCCTTGTAATAATAATGACCATGATGTGTGGCGTTTCCCTCGTAGCTGGCACTGAGGGCGGGTAACGAAAAAGAGGAAGGTGAGACCGCGGACACTGTTGGCTGCTGCTCGTTGCGTGTGGAGCACATCAAACTGTACCCCAAGATGGATGACCAGGAGTATGTGGTGGAGTTTGACTTCTTGGGAAAAGACTCCATCCGGTACTACAACAAGATCCCAGTCGAGAAAAGGGTGAGAAAGAGTATCTAAGAAAACTCTGAAAAAAAAGGCAGGGAATATGCCAAAGAAAAAATAAACAAGAAGAAAGGCAGATATATTATTAACATTTCTGCCTTGATATGCGTGCTGTCTGGACTCCAGACTGGGGTGTTTTTGTTTTTTCTTTTTTTTACTAATTCAGTGTTTAGTGTTAACGAGGGAAGGAGTTTATAGTCTGTGTTCAGTTGATCAGGTAGAGAATGCTTTCCATCAGAGGATGGTCGGTTTCCTGCTATTACTGCAGTGTACCTAACCACATGCACACTTACAGTATGGACATATACACAAACCCCATCACAGAAAGTTCTGTTTTCAATTCCTTTAATACAACATTTCCTCCATACTTTGTTACTTTAGATATAGCTGTACTAACCAAAAACAGCATTTTAGCAGAAATAAATTACACCCTTTTAGCTGAAATATGATTGTGCATCTAACGACACCTGCAGCCTGGAGAGTAAATTAGAAATAGTTTCATCATCACTGTTGTTCGTATCTTCACAGGTCTTTAAAAACCTCCAGTTATTTCTGGAGAACAAGCAATCTGAAGATGATCTGTTCGACAGACTGAATGTAAGAAACTCTGCCTCCAAGGCTTCACTTTGACAGACAAAATGTGAACCGTCTACAGTGAACATTGTAGCATTTGGAAAACTCTTTGTAACTCATCTTTTCTGCCCATCTGTTCCCACGCTCCCTTTTCTCTGTATTCCTTGCAGACCTCTATTCTGAATAAGCACTTACAGGAGCTGATGGATGGACTGACAGCCAAGGTTTTCCGTACCTACAATGCCTCAATCACCTTGCAGCAGCAGCTGAAGGAACTTACCTGCCGTAAGAATCCACAGCTTCAATCAAAATCATGAAGCATTTATAATGAGTTAACATCTGTAAAAGGAATTATTGCCTGAAACTTCCCCTCTTACCTTGTTTTGTTGTCGGGGCAACAGCTGATGACAGCTTCCCGGCCAAGATCCTGTCATACAACCGAGCCAATCGGGCGGTGGCCATTCTTTGCAACCACCAGAGAGCTCCACCAAAAACCTTTGAGAAATCCATGCAGACTCTTCAAACCAAGGTAATTCATTGTGCTACACTTTTTTTGGTATTGTTTATACTAAGTCTAAGTTTTAAACTTTTTTTTGTGTGGACATTACTCAAATTGAAAGGAAAATATATTCCCTTTCAATGCAATCTGGATTGTTTTCTTTACATAGCGTGCGTTTGTTGTGATTGCAGATTGACGATAAACAAAACCAACTATCTGAAGCCAGGAAGCAGCTGAAGGCTGCCAAGGCTGATCACAAAGCTTCCCGTGATGAAAAGAGCAAAAAGTAAGAGCACCAGAGCACCATCCACGTGTTTAATTTTTCCTTTCTTGTATAACTGTCTCTGTTGGGGTGAAAGGCAACTAAATTGTTTCTGTGCCAACTCCTCAACATAACATTAATAGTATTTATAGTATAATTATTTCCTTGTCGTTACTCTATGTCCCTGCCTTTATGCACCTGCCTCTGCATTTCTTCGTGGCTTAATGTTTATTTATTCCTCTTTCTCTCTGGATTTGTGTCTCTTTATCACTCGCAGGGCTGTGGAGATGAAACGTAAAGCGGTGCAGAGGATAGAAGAGCAGCTGATGAAGCTCCAGGTGCAAGCCACAGACAGAGAGGAGAACAAGCAGATTGCTCTGGGCACTTCCAAGCTCAACTACTTGGATCCACGCATCTCTGTTGCTTGGTATTTACGTTGCATTACACATATTTATTTCATGTGTGTGCTGACTACCACTGTTTGACCTGCATTATTAATTGTGGTTTAAAAAGTTGTAACATTAGGTGAGTTCTTAGGCTTGCTGTCTCTGTGTGGCAGTGTGTGCAGAGTGCATGTCTACCATTGTGACAGAAAGGCAGGAAATGGTCTTGCATTGTAGGAAAAGGAGCAGCAGAAGCAAAAGAGCTAACGGCTGCAGAAGGAAAATAAGAGGAAGAAAAGCATGTGAGTGCGAGGAACAATGGGGTTTGTTTCTGAAAGCTGGGGAGCGTCCCCAAACAGCCCTTCTTCCATGTGGGAAGTCTGTGAAGCGCTGTCTGTGGTTAAACGAAGGGCCATGTCGACAGAAACAGAGCAGCGGCCCACCCTCACTAACACCCCACAGCTATTTATGAGAACCTCGTCCTCAAGCACAATGGAAACAGGAACGCTTCATGCTCGGCCTAGCTGTTGGGCGTCAGGGATGGGGCTCCCTGAAGGAGGGTGGTGCTTGGGAACCAGTCATACAGCATAGTACGTGTTAGAAGATGGGCAAAAGAGATAACGACACAGTAGCACTAACAGCCAGCCAGTTCAATGGTCACATTCTTAGATAAACAATGTGCATTCCTGTAAGCTGTTGGTGGTCTGCGATCATTAAATAAGAGATTTTAAAATAAGGATGAAATAAGCAAAAAGTAAAAAGTCAAACAAAGATGAGTGCTTTGTTTTTGCCCTGAACTTGTCCTTTTTCTCTCCTGTCTAGGTGCAAGAAGTGGGACATTCCCATTGAGAAGATCTACAATAAAACCCAGAGAGAGAAGTTTGCCTGGGCAATTGACATGGCAGAGAAGGATTATGAGTTTTAACCACATTTAGTGTTTTACCTTTTCTACCCGGGCTTTTGATTGTAAAGATGGTTTCTAGATGATGTCAAATTATTCCACTGTGTGGTAACTGCAGGCCAGTGACAGAGGATGCTAAGACTATGCTGAAGCTGTGATCACAAGTTAACAATTCTGCTGTAAATATTGATTGGTTGTGTACAGAAAAATAAATAAAGCTCTTCAAACAGTTCACCAAGCTGCCAAAAAGGCATTTCTTGTAAAAACTTTATTATAGTGTGTATGTAGCTGCAGCTATTTGACTGTATCAAGACACTATGAACGCATTAGTATTAAGCTGTGTCAGAGGAGATGTTCTGAAAATTGCAAGCCATCAGATCAAATTTATTGAGATTATATTCTGTAGAATAATTAATTCAGAAGTGTTTGCGTGGGAGACTGCGAGTAACAATGTGAGAGGGATTAAATGATGGATTGCAATTGGTGTTTTGGTGTGAGAGAACCAAACCTTAGCATTAAGCGCATACATATAACAGAGAATGTTATCTTTTATCCAAGCGGTTTAGGTTTGCTGTTTATTTCAGGGATGTATATATTTTTGTCTTTTTTTTCAGTCACTGTAATTCAGTTGTTTTTAAAATTTTCTGAGTGTGCTGTAAGCATTGTCAACAAATAGCTCTTTATTGCTTTTATGCAAGCTCCTTTGTCTGTTCCCTCAGTTTTACAGTGGACCAGGCGTAACATTGATCTCAGTTACTTGTAAAAGCAGAAGCATATGTTTTGTGTGCCAGAGCTACGAGAGACTGTTCCCTCAGAAACAAGGGGGAGTGGATTTTGCCAAAAAGATCGCATCATGTATCCTTGTAGTGTGTTGTTTTTGTATTGCAATGATAAAGCTGAAACTGTCTTTGAAAAATTTCCTAATGTGAATGGATATTCAAACGTTTGTCATTAATATTTCTTGCTATTGGACCATTTATGACACAGTCTTATCCTGAGTTTAAAGCTTGTTGTTTTGGGCTTTGTTGTTTAAGAATAAAACATCAACCTTGTTCTGTTTGGCTTTCCTTTGTCTTTTTGTTAAATGGACAGACAAACTATTGCATGCTGAGTGACCAAAGAGAAGCGCAATCTTGTCAGAGAGTTAATCAGCAGCAATCAGAGGTCAGGCTTCAAAAATAATAATTGTCAGTATTCTTTATTCTCACAGAAATTCAGTCTTGTTATTATTTATTTTATTGTGAGACTACAGTATCAGTGGACTGTAGATGAGTAATAGTTACCTGGTTGTGGTCAGGCCTTAGTAAAATCTCTGTCTTTCATGGGGTGGCAGCTCTCCTGCTCAAGGTTGAGTTGCATAAAGCTGATGTATCCGCAACAAGCAGCAGGAAGTATGATCAATTTCTCCAAAGTAAGTGCACAGTCTTGAGTTGTGCAGAAACACTAGTGGTGGGTCTGGATCCAAGAATAATGTCTTACTGTGAAGATTTAAAGGTCCTGATTTTGGGCCAAGAGTTATTAGTTTATAAACATCGAGTCACTTCACAGTATAGAATGATTCGAGAGGAGAACTATGGAGCGCTGACAGGGGCCCATAGAGGTAAGTATCTCTTTGTTTAGTAAGGTATAGCTGAGAGAGGGACTCTAAAAAATTACCTACAAAACCAACAAATGAGGAGTTGTAAATGAAAGGAGGTGAACATACTATTTAACAAAGAACAGTAGAGACACGCTTTGATCAGAAACTGATATAAACTGTGCTAATGGGAGACAGAAGTACTTCAATGGCAGACAGAATGATCAAAATAAACAGTCAACAGCTACAAAGATGTTTCAAAGTATCATAATGTGACATGTGACAAACATCTGATTAAAACAACAAGTAGACAATTCCAAACAAATAGGGACACTCTGTAAAATGAAAATAAAACAGAATGCAATGATTTGCAAACTTCATTATCTCATATTTTATTCCCGGCGTAACATACACAACAGATAAGATGTTGAAACATTTGATCACTTCATGGAAAATATGGACTTATTTTGAATTTGACAGCAGTCACATCAAATTAGACTAGAGGCAACAAAAGGTATGGCAAGTAATTGACAAAAAAAGGAGCATTTGAAAACTAATTAAGACAAAGTAAGTTGGCAACAAACCAGCAACATGCCAGGGTATGTAAGGAGTACTTAAGAGCAGCAGTCTCTGCTTAGTTTGACCAATTTTTGATAAACTTCACCTAAAGGTTAAGAAGCAACTTCAGAAAAATGTTCCTTAACATTAAACTGTAAAGACTTGAAGATGCCATCATCTATAGTGTATGGTATCATCAGTGATATATGGGGTTACATTAGTACCTCGAGTGTGAGCAGCTTATCTGTGAGAGCACCATTATTGCTGAAAGTAGACTTTACCCCCACCCAGACAACCGCTCACCGTACAGACCTTGCATATTTCTATCTCTCCATCACAACATAACTTTGCAGGAGGAGAATCTGAGTCCTGCACATGTTTGCTTCCTAAAAAATCCAGCTGCTGGTCTCCTCACTTCCCAGACATAATAGTTGTTCAGAAAAGATGCTCCGGACTGCCAACAAATTAAAAATTAGCTCATATTTTCCATTAAATGGTCAAATGTCTTATTTTTAACATCTAGTATGTTGTAATGTTCCATTAGGAATAAAATATGGGTTTATGCTATTTGAATAATTGCATTCTGTATTTATTGGCATTTTATATCATCCCAATATTTTTGGAATTGGGACAAGAAACAATGAGGCTACGCAAAATTACCAAAAGTCTAGCAGAGACACAAAACAGGAAAAAATGCCCCCAGAATAGCCACACCTAGATAATGGATTTCTTAAAAAATAATAATTTATCATTTTTCTCCCTCTCCCTTTTCTTACATGCGATCAAACTATGTCTTTTATTGTGAAAATCTGTAGCAGAAGTTTGGTTTTTGACTCGGGCTGGATGATGCTGTCGCTGGTAGGCTTGGGGGAGGGGGAGGGCCTGGGCTGGTTGGGGGAGCGGACAAACTTGCGTAGTCTTGCCACGGTTCTCGCTGTCTGCCTGCTTATATCTATGGACGGCTGGAGGGGAAAGGAGGAAACTGCCGGGGTTATTATAGTCAGGACCGCATCGCCTCACGAGGGCCTGGCGATGATTTAAATCGCGGAAAACAGGGGGACAGGGGGGAAGAGGAGCAGTAGAAAGACGACGGGAGCTCGAGAGGAGAGAAGAGCCTCCGCTGGAGATGTGCAGTCGGGCCGAGATTGCAGCGGTAGGTAGTTCACAGCACAGCAGCTCCGGCGACGTGTTGTTTTTCCTCTTAATTTCCCTCCGCGTATAAAGGCAGTGAAGGAAATGGCAGGATATCCTCTGCTACCTGTTCTTTTCCACGGGTAAATCCCGCGACATTTTTCTCTCGGCCCAGCCAAATGCTAGCACACACCGGCCCCGCTTCCACGCTGTGAAAATAGCCAGACGTTTCTTGTTACTCTGCTGCCATTCGCCACCAGTTAACTCCTGAAAAAGGAAAAAAGGGGGGGTTATGTTGAGAAAACTTTGTTCTCCAGCAGCAGGTCACGGGCCTGTTCGTTTTACGATTAGTATAAATCAGATTAAACCTCCCTGCAGCAAAAGATTAAAGGTAAACAGATGTGTTGAAAGTTATGCACTGTGATAACCTTTATCAAAACGATTTCTTCTTCTCATACGGGCTTAGGTTACTGCAGTCATTTATCTACACCACTTTTAATGATAAATCACCGTACTTTTCCTGATGTACTTTGGACTAAGATTAATCTTACTTATTTATTAAAAAGCCACAAGAATAAATCATCTAATCAGATGTGAAAAAGTTCTGTATGCTTGTTTGTTAGCATGTTTTGCCTACGTAAACAGG
>JAVQJG010264461.1:0-19136 GCA_036024015.1 Craterocephalus amniculus
GATAGATAGATAGATAGATAGATAGATAGATAGATAGATAGATAGATAGATAGATAGATAGATAGATAGATAGATAGATAGATAGATAGATAGATAGATAGATAGATAGATAGATGTAGCCTACTTTTAGTTGTAGCAGCAGTACAGACACTTAGCAGTTATGCTTGTATAGGATGCAAAACAAAAACAGTATTACAAATTTCAAATATCTATACAAATATCTATTTATACAAAGTGTAAATAGTCCAGCGAATAATATGGTAGAGTGCAATAATCAGTAGTCTGTTGTGCATCTTATCAGTGTAAAATTAGCCAGTTATATATTTGTAACAGAGATGACTCATGTATTCATCTGTGAGATAATGATGATAAATTAAACAGACTTATTGGATATAGCAGGAAAGATTTCCTGTAGCAGTCCGTGCGACACTCGCCTGTCTGTCTAGTACAGGGTGGAGAGGGAGGTCAGGGTTATCCATGATAGATAAGATAAATAGATAATGATAATGAATATATAAATAGATAGTGATCAGTCTGTCGGTGTCACTGTCTGCAGTACTGCCCCCCTAGCAGACCACAGAGGAAAACAGGGCACTGGCTAACACAGACTGGTTAAAGATTACAGCATCTCACTGCACATGTTGAGCCAAAAAGCACCGAAATTCTTTTGTTGTAACATGTACTCTATCATTCTAAAATTAGGTAATAACTCACTCATTTAAGTCAGTAAGGTCCAAAGTAGACTCATTCTTTGGATTTTCTTTGGACCTTTGGTTTGTTTTTGACAAAATATAATAAATATGACTTCATCCCCTTTGGTGCATCTCTGAGAAATCAGCAGCAGGTATAAATGTATAATCAGCAACTTGAACACAAGATACCATCAAAAATATGACAAATCTATAAATAAATATTTACACACTTTTGATTGGTCAATGTTGAAAATGTTTCATTTTAAAATAAATCCTTGAACAGACAGGAATCTAATGGGGGAAGCCAGAAAGTGCAGCTGTGGCTACACCTGTAGTTCACCATCACAAGTATAAATAAGGAGTGAATGGATCCAATGTAAACAGCACTTTTGAGTGCTGTCAGCAGGACAGCACAGAATAAATGCATTATTATTATTATTATTATTATTATTATTATATTTATTATTATTATTATTATTATTATACAGACAACATAGAGAAGATACCCTGCCGTCCCCTTAGTTTCAACAAGCAGGTACTGTATGTCCAAACCTGATGTATTCAGTTTGTATGAATCCTCTCTCTGTAACGATGTAATTTCTCACATTTACCTCTAGGGTTCAGTATGAGACTGATGTTTGGTGTTAAAGCTGTGGTAAACTTCCTCTAATGATAATAAAACCCTTAAAAAGAACAAACTTAGAAATGTTCCCTCCGTTCTTTTATTGTTACCCACAGGTCTTGCCCCGAAAGCCGATGCTCTTGTGGGAAGCCTGTGCAAGCTGCCCATGCTGCATGATGAGCAGTATGCCCAGCAGACCGGCCTGTATGACTACTATGGAACTAAAACCTTGGTCCTGCCGTAAGTGCACCCAGATGTTTGTCTTGGTAAAAGCCCATGTGCTCTTATAAATAAAGTGTAAGGCCTCATTTTTGCTGTGTAGTAAAAGTTACCATTAGAAACACGTTTTACTTAAATTCCTAAGATTTCATATCTATATTAATCATCCTAAAATGTTGTGTATTCACCTTGTTATATCTAAGGCCATAATATAGTCCAAGTTAAAGTTGATAACTCAAACTGGATTGAAGGGAAACAACTACATTTGCACCTAAAAATATGTCCCCTAACAGGAGATCCCTTCCCTATCCCGACCAGCCACTTCACCGGTGCTGTATATGTAGCTGCATGGTGTTTGCCTTGGTCTGCTTTGGTTTGATATGCTTGATCTTCTTCAGTTTAAGTGTGCCAGAAAATCTATACCTGTGTGCCCCTTGGTAACTCGAGAACATACTGCCTGAAGTATCTTTGGGTCATCTACTCTTCACTTGCTATGTACTCTGTCACCAACAAGGCAACTGCTTTAATGTGTGAAAGCTAATTAACCAGACTGATATAACCTAGTTTTTATTAAAATTCTAGTTTCAACCAAGAATACTTTGTATTCCATCCACAAATCAGTGAGAACGAACCCTTTGTCAATGGATTAATATGGTTCTAAAACTGAGAAACAGTTAACATCATGCATAAATGCAGTCACCACGCTTATGGTTTATACTTGTTTCTGAAGAGGGGATAAATTTATTGATTTATTGAAAGCCTTTATTCACATGATGATGAAGCAACGCTACAAGGATTTGCTCCCCACCCCCTTGGCAGAATTATTCATACACACATGAAAACACATATATATGTATAAATATATGAGGCCTCTTAGCATGGGTATGCTAATGTGTAGCATTGTTATACCGTCGGGCCCACAGCCAGATAGATCAATAATTCGTGATTTAAATAGTGTTTTTTGTGGCACTTTGGCTTCGAGATTATCAACAACATATGTTTTGGGGTTGTGTGTGGACTGAGGGCTAATTAGAGGAGCGTCTATACAGTAGGACCCCTGTTTGGATGAGTCGGGGCTCTTCCCCCTGCTGTTCCATTCATCGCCTATCTCTGTGTGACAGGGCTGCCCCATGCTAATGTGGGGGGTGTCCCACCCGTTTTCGTCAAAAGAAAGATTAGAGAAAAGATCTTTCCATGGCAGCAGAGCTGGTCACGCTGCCTTATGTGGAGTGTTAAAGGTTTGGCTGAGGTTAACAACATTTAGAGCCGACATCAGTATGCATGCATTAAAAAGTTTGCTACCCAGCTTTATGAAAATGAATGATGAGTTGTCTTATGGCCTACGATACTGCATGAATTTAAAGAAAAAATTGATACAGTGCTCGATTCTGTTAGGTCTTTTCTGTGGTGAACAATGGTGCTGCTTGCTACACCAGAATGACAACACCTTTCCCTTTCCTCTGTAATTCTTTGTGTGTGTGAAACAGGTTTTAGCAACATGCTGCTGTGACAGAAGGCCTGGCTAAAAAAACATTGCGTCCCTCCGTGAAGCTGAAGTTTGAAACTTTCCCAAACACTGTTTTAAACTTACTTCCTCTTCTTTATTCATCCCGACCTAAAGCTTTGTTTGGTAAAACCATCTAAAACAAGAGGATTTTGTGGAAAACCTCCAGCTGTTCACCAAAAGCTTGATTTCTCAGCTGGTGTAGAGGCATGAAACACTCAGTAAAAACTGGCATAAGAAATGAAACCTTGTGCTACTATCATAAATAACTGAGTTTGCTTCAGTGTTTTAAAGAACAAATTAATTTGCATGTTGTGTATTAGGTCTGAATGGGTCAGAACTCAATCCAGACATACTGAGGATAATAACCGTGTGCTTTTTTGGGTCTTTTGGAATGAATGCCCTTGTAATAACTCAAAACAATAATATTATGGGCTGTTCACACTTTCAACGCTTCTTGTAAATATGACATATAAACTTTTTCCACTTCAGAGTGACTAAATCAAATAAGAGGATAGTCTACACCATCTTGGAGTACAATCCTCTGCTTGACTCCTCCAACATGACTCCGCAAGACTGGGCCAAAATTGGAAAGGACATTGAGGTACTTTCTGCTTGAATTATTTTAATTTTAGCTTTTTAACTGACTCCATCTTGCTTTAACTAAACTGTTAATGTCTCTTTGAAAGCTGAGCAGTCATTTATCCTGCAGTTTTGATACAGTTTTTCGAATCATGTACACAATATAATAGAAAAACATAAATAAACTTTTATTTATTACCCACTTTGTGCGTTCTGTTGTGACTCTAGGCAAATTATGAATGCTACGATGGCTTTGTGATCCTCCACGGCACAGACACCATGGCTTACACTGCCTCTGCCTTGTCCTTCATGTGCGAGCATCTGGGTAAACCGATCATTGTCACCGGATCTCAGGTGCCGTCATCCAGAGGCTAAGGAACAAATTCATGTGATGAGCCAGCAGAATTTAAAGCAATTACTTTCTGTATCCAGGTGCCCATCTTTGAGCTGAGGAATGATGGCAGAGACAACCTGCAGGGGGCGCTGCTAATCGCTGGACAATTTATCATTCCGGAGGTAAAAATTATGTTTAATTTATCTGATGAAAGAACCCCTTTGGGTTACTTTTAATGAAATATTTTTTATTTACATTACATTTTTGTTTATGTAGCCATTAAATATACTAATACATTGAAGGTAATACTGTGAACATGCACAGCACATCTGTGTTCAGAAAATACGCCATGTTTCACAAAGGCGGTTTGGAAGAACGGTTGGCATGCTAAAGGTAACAAACGGCCACCTAAGAGACTCGTCTGATGAGATGAATGCTTTCTAATGACCATGAGTTGTTTCGCAACACTTGAACAAGAGTCACAGAACAGGAAAAACGCCGAGCTTTGTCTGTACAGTGTACGTAGGCTCTGCAAAAAACTAATAGAAACAGTGTTTGTCAGGAGACATCGTGTCAACCAGGACACTCATCTCCATTTGGCTAATTTAAATAGAAGATGTATCTGTTCCAAAATGCCAAATGCCAAAAGTAATTAGGAATGCAATAAATGCACGAAAATTATTCAAACAAGTAGAGTTGCTTTGTTCACTCGGGCCATTTTTGGGTGCCTTGATGAGACACATTTATGGCAAACTGACAGAAACTATGTAAAAATGCAAAGCTTTTTGCTAGCTTATTTTGATGCTACTTTTAAAACTGATCCAACCTTTGTTTTTGTGGCTCTAAATAGATTTGCTTCCCCAAATCTTCAAGAATTTGGCAGTTCTCCATGATACAGATCAGTTACAAGGAAAAAACATGACAAAATTCAAGGCCAATACTCAGTGATGAGCTAACATGTTGAGAAACATTTTCAAATGATTTTTTTAAAATTATTGTTGTGTACTCCATCTTTTTCTTTCTCAGGTGTGCTTGTATTTCCGCAACAAACTCTACAGAGGGAACCGTGTGACTAAGGTGGATTCTGGGAGTTTCAAAGCATTCGATTCTCCTAACTTGGTTCCTCTGGCCATTGCCGAGGTGGATATTGTTGGTAAGTCATAAATGCAATTTAGCCATTATGTTGAAAATAGGGCTCTTTTTTATCATTCAAAAAGATTAAGTCTGTGACTGGCTTTCTTCATATCTTTGCTCTAGTAAACTGGGACATAGTGTGGAGGACAGGCACCACGGTAAAGTTCCAAGTCAGTCCCGAGATGAATCGCAATGTCGGGCTGCTCCGGCTTTTCCCAGGAATCACTGCCGCTTCAGTAAGTCTGTGATGGAAATAAAAGACCAATATACCAATGACAGTGAAGTTCATATAAGATCTCACTGCAGCCATCTTTGAAATGCATCCTAAGTTATTTATGTTCAATAAAACCAGATAAGAATTTAAATGGAGGAGAGAATGTTTAGAGTTCGTAGTTAAATCTGATTTTAAACAAATATTTCGTAAGGTTTGAAAAATAGTTTATTTCCCCATCCTTAGTACAACAGCCTGCCACCTTAGAGCTCAACTTAATTTTAACCTGAAGTCTGAGATGAATGATTCTTTATGTAGCAGATTTCCCAGAAATTCTTCACATGTTCAATTGGTCTTTCATCTATTTTAGACTATCGTAAATACTTTGGATATAATTACTTGCATAATTCTTAGCTGAGGAGCACGTCATCTTCCAAGTAAGGGATTATAAAAGTAGCAAGTTAAAAGACAAAGACAACATAATGCAGCTCTGCAAGCTAAGAATGTTGCATAAGCGTGTTTTGCTTCACAGTACATTGAAAGGTGTCAAAAAGTAACAGACTTTTGTTTGTGTTTGAAATCCAATAAAGTAGAGTTAACTTTGATTTGATTACCCATCTTCTGCTGCTTTCCTGTTTATGTAAACTGCCATCAAAGCTCAGCCCCGGGAAAGATGAGAAAATGTTATGGGCCATGTCCAATCACCCTGTAAAAAGAGCAATTGGCATGCATACTGTACGCTTTAGCTGCAGCTCTGCCTGCAGAGGCTGCCAGGAGAGTTACTTTACTGTCTCAATCTGCTCTCCCTGTCCAGCTCTGCTATCACAGCTTCCTTATAGCCTTTAACTGCCTTTATGAGGCACTATTTTGATTAGACATCCTGGGCTTCTCCTCTCTGCTGTATGAAAGCGACATTGGAAATCTCTGTCAGATCCTTTTTGTCGGACCACTTATCAAAAAGAATACTGACTAAAACTGGAACACTTAATGTCACCTTCTTACTGTCGAGGACTAGCCAAGTGACTTTATGTGTGCTAATAGCTTCAGATTAATTGCTCTCCTTTCTGCCGTTGAAGTCATCTGCCGTTTTAGTCATATGCCATGGCTAATGATGTGGCATAGGGCCTCTCAGTGCCAGCCAGCCAACCAGAGATTGAGATAGCGGTTGCAGAGATGGCACCAGATGGACTTTTAGGAGAGCGAGCGGTCTCGTGCATTGAAGTGAAAGGCGCTGCAGGAAAAATAACATGGAATACAAATTTTTCAATTTAACCCTACACAGCTCAGTTGCCCGTAAATCTGGGTTGTTTTATAATCTGAAACAGCGCACATCTGTGTCCAGGTGAAGGCTTTCCTGCAGGCGCCCATGGAGGGGGTCGTCCTGGAGACTTACGGAAGTGGAAATGCTCCAGATAACCGTCCTGACCTGCTGGCTGAGTTGAAGAAGGCGACTGATAATGGTGTCATCATGATCAACTGCACACAGTGTCTGAAGGGGACTGTGTCCGCCTCCTACGCCACCGGCCAGGTCCTTATAGTTAGCTTTAGTAGTCACGACTTTCCATCAGAGAGAAGGGCTCAATGATATCAGTTTGTTCTTCTGATCTCTCAGGTGTTGGCAGAAGCCGGTCTGATAGCTGGAGGTGACATGACTCCCGAGGCTGCTCTGACAAAGCTCTCCTACGTTTTGGCCAAGAAGGACCTCGATCTGGATGCTAAGAAAAAGGTGGGCATCCGTCATTCCTTCATTTAAACTTTAAAAAGCAAGATGATGTTTTAATAAATCAGTGAACAAATGAGGTGAGCAAGGATCATTATTTATGTGTCACCTCATGCAGATGATGGCTCAGAACCTGCGAGGTGAAATGAGCCTTGAGCTGCAGGGATCCAGCCTGTGTCTGAGCAACAGCCACTTCATCCAGGCCATTGCCAGGACGCTGAGCATCAGCTGCAAGGAGGTGAGGACACCAGTTTCATGGGATTTCCAACACACTGATTCGTGTCAATCAGAAAGCCAGACTTTTTTTTTTTTTCAATTTTCTTTTCTTTTCTTTTTGTATTTTATGGTAGGGCTAAGTCTGACTTAACAGAGGTTTGCCAATGTAACATAGAAGCATCTGAGCTCCGCTAAAGGTGAATCTGTAACATACAGAGGAAAAAGCAACAAGGAATCATGTTTGTGTCCGGAGTTAAGATGTCATTATCTCTATTAACAATAATCCTGATATTAATTTTGCATAGAAATGATGTGGTGCATTTCTGAAATTGTAACAGCTTGAATTCAGAGCACTTGTATAATTGTTTAAATTCTGCTGCGTCCAAAGGACCTGGCCGCCATCCGGGATGCTCTGCTTCCTCCACTGGCTTGTGCTGCAGTAAAGAGCGGAGACATAGATGCTCTAAAGGCCATCAAAGAAATGGTAAGCAAGCCTTGATCTCTGCACATTTGTAGAGCTGCTAATTATGACATGTTTCTGATTGAATCAGAAGTACAGTAACCTTTAATACTCTCAGTATGATAGTTGTTTTTTTTAAATTTTTTTTCATCATCTTTTAAACCTGAGTTTTGTGTTTGTTTTCAGGAACTCCAAACTAAATTCCTGTAGAAAAGCATTTGGTCCATCTTATCTAATGACCTTTCCCACTGTTTGCCCAGAAATGTCCAGGGTCGATTCTTCCTTATTTCAAAACAATTTCTTTTATTTTCTTTTTTTTTTCTTTTTAAAAATTGTGTAATTTTTTATTTTATATTTGTTTTAACATTTTTATAGGGCCATTCTTCCTGATGTCATGTCTGGAGTAAATGCTTAACTACCCTACTGTTTTTGTGGTGAATTGTGATTTTTCCCCTCAGATACTTTTACACTAAGATGAAAGTGTATTTCTGGAATGTACAGTGTATATCTCTGGGTACATTTCCTTGAACTACTACTTTGATCTTACATTTCTAACATTAAATCATTTTCTGTGACGTTTCATGTCAACTGTAAGCTGCAATGATGATGTTGTGTCGTCACAGGGTGCCAGCTTGTGTCTGGGCGACTATGATGGACGCACACCTCTACATGTCGCTGCTAGTGAGGGCCACCTGAAGATGGTTGAGTTCCTCCTTGAAAATGGCTGCTCGGTCCACGCTAAAGATCGCTATGGGGATACACCCCTCTCCAATGCTGTATTCTTCAGGTAAAACACAAAGACAATCTGGCCATTAAAGTAATCTTGTCATCGCTGAAGTTGCAGACATTTAAAATTCCCCCTTTTGGCCATTAGCAAGGATAATTATTCCTCACAGAGGTTTAAGTATTTCCTGAAAATATATTGTTAATAGCTGCTGTAGAGATTTCATTAAATGAGCTGCTGCAAGGTAGGAAATCTAGTGTTGCTTAAATGACAGATGGGGGGTGGGGGTGACTTGGGAAGCAACTCAAAGTAGAGTTAAGAGACCCGGCAATAATTATAAACTAATTAGGCCAATTGTCATATGCCAGTTTAGACAGTGTTTATTTTTATCGAAGCTGTTTTTTGTCATTCATTGATATTGTTCTAAACATCTGTACGGGAATAGCCACACTTAATGTTCCTGCTTCGGTGCTATGTTGAGCCTCGGGGTGGAAACGTATGTGTCACAGCAGCAACAAATGGCTGTTGTCTGGTTTTAACGGTTGCCACTGCAAGTTCGGACTTGTTTCCTTTGTGATGGTGAAGGGATGCACTGGAGCACAAACATCTGTCGTTACAGAACGCTTCTGTGTGTAACACAGGTCGGATGCTGTGTCCTTCTGTAATGTATTCGATGGAATGACATTAGGTGACAAAACTGGAGTTTTGAGTAGCTCGATGGATAGGGGATGTACTTTGTCGCCGCCATTTCACACTATCCTGCCGCCTGATGCCTATATAAGGAGAGGAAGAGAGACATAGAGAAAGGTTAAAGAACGAATGCAGGGAGTGTCTTCCTAACCAGTCCTACCAGCTAGATCCCAGTTTCACAGATGAGATACTTTACCTCCTTAGTTCCTCGGAAGTCTTCTGTGTCCTTATAGTAGTTTCAATGGATGTAGCTCTAAACGACCCAGCATCAAACTGAACTTGTACTCACTAGCTCTCTATTACACAGTTAAACAGCTTGTGTTACTCAACTGTGCTGCTCAATGGGAAGCAGTTTTAGCTTAAGCTTTAGCTTACTTAACGTGTTGCATCCTGTCACTGTGACTGTCACAGCAGGTGACTCCTGCGTGGGTGGCTCATTACGGGAGAGAACCGACTTGTTCTTACTTGCCAAACGACAAGAACGGCTACACTGATTTGAGTCAATGAATGACAGCATTTAAGAGCTGAAACCTTTTAAGTAAACAGGGGAAAACACATAAATGATTTAAAATGTGGATGCACCTGTGACAACAAGACAGCCTGTCATCACTCAGGAGTTGCCTAATGGATTTTTAATTAGCCAAGCTGTATGAACATGGATCTTAAAACAGACACATGAAAAACTGAATTTTCTCAAGTTTAATCATGGCTCCACAGATGAGCTGATAAACTAAAGGAATAAAAGAAAAACTGGTTAGAAAATTCAGAAAGGAATATGGGAAGATCTGTGGCAATATAAAATAAGTGGGATGAGTTCCAGTGGTAACATAATATATGAGCGAATCTCAGTGCCACTAGAGCTGGATTATTTCTTCTGACTCAGAGGAACAGACAAGCCGCTCTGGAACAGAGGTGAGCAAATGAAATTTGACTGTGCAACAGGAGGACACAAGAAATGGCAAAAGAAGAAATAAAATCGTGCCATAAGCATTAAATGAAAAGGAGATCTCACACCAAATATCAAATCCAATCCAAATCACTTTATGTCTATAGCCCATTTCCATAACAAAACTGTTCCAAAGTGCTGAACAAAATATAAAACCAATAGATAACTATTACAGAAGCTCATACAAACCATGAAATAATAATAAAAACAGAGATTAAGAATAAGACAAAAAGTAAAATGGATAAACCCAGTTATAAAAATTGATAAAAGGCAAAACATAACATTGATAAAATAAGTAAAATACAAAAGTAAGAAACTAAAAGACAGTACGACATACGATGAATACACAGGGGCTGACATTGATACCTAGAGCTGGTAATGTGATGAAATGGGGGCTGTACTGTTGCAAGGGTGTCAATGAGAACATTACCTCTGACCCAATGTCCAAGAATGTTTGTGGATACAGCAAAATAGCAGCTGGATAACTCCCAGGTATTAATAATTTGTCAGAGAAAGAAGCATGATAATAGTGCATTACACACACATCCAAACAAACGAAGCTACGCAATTTCATAAAGAAGGAAATAGCCATGACTTCGGCATGTTCTCCAGCTTGAAGCTGGGACAACACCTCTGGCCTTTTTTGATAAACAAGAACAACAAAACTCTATTTAAAAAAAAACTCCTGAATAATTTCCTTTCCATAGATCTGTTCACACTGGTGACCTCCGTGGCGGGGAACATTGAGTATGTGACTATAAATAAGAACCAACTTAAAAAGTTCTGGAAAATTTAGATTTCATTCTCTGTATTAAAAGGTGTGCTGACTTTGGTTGCAATTTTACACATGTATTGTCATTTTCCAAAAGACTGGATACCTTATTGTTTGTTTTTTGTTGTTGTAGCTTTTTTTTAATAATTCACATTCAAGGGATTTTAAACAGAGCTTTACTGTAAACAAAGATCCTTAATTAGGGCTTTGCCTGTTGGATCAGACTGAACTATGAAGCGCTTATCAGGTGCTGATCTGAGTTCTGTAATGTTTTTTAACAGACCTTTTCACTACATGTCCTCTCATTTAGACAAAAAGAAGTTGTGATGCTGCTGAGAAAGACTGGAGCTCACTTAAATGAAGAACAGTTGGTGAAAGCAGGAAATGAGATGTGCAGGTCAGACAAACACAAAAACACCTTCTTCCAACAACTGCAAACACACAATCAAATATCTCAGTTTCTCAGCTATCTCCATTGACCAGTCCTACATAGCTGACACAGGTACAACCAGTTGTCCCACTGTGACACAAACTGCAGGAATGCTCCCTGGCAGCATAGCTTTGGATCCGATCTGCATCTCTCGTGCTAGGACACTCTGACTGGCCCCTGTTTTTTTTTTAGTTTTTTTTTTTTAATCTAGACACGATGCTCAACAGGTTTTGTCGAGACAGTACCATTTTAGAGTTTCAGGAACACACCTTTTTGTGAGACAGATAAGCAAGGTTTGTTTCACTGTTAAGAAAAAGCTAAAACACCTTCCATCAGGCCCATCAGTAATGTTTTGTTCTCCAAAAACAATCTCTTTTCATAATGTTTTCACAAAATGTTTTTGTGTGTGTCAGCCTGGCAGTCAGTGGTGACAAGGGGGGCCTGGAAATCTGGTGCCTTGCCGGGGCAGATCTGAATCAAACAGGATACGATGGAAGGACCGCAATTCAAGTGGTGGGTTTTTTTAGGAAGATGCATTCTGCTTTGATAATGCCATTTATCCTCATGTTAAAATTCAATTTTTTCATCTGTCACAGGCCAAGGATGCTGACAGAAGTCTAATGTTGTCATTTTTGACCCCGCTCATAACCACTAAAACAATGGTAACATCATTTTTTTTCCAATTTTGCTGCTTCCCATCACTAATTCTGTCCAACCACACTCAAAAGTTCCTCTGCAGTTTATAAATGTCTCTTAATCTGTCTTGTTCAGTTTCAGAGTATATATGATGATGATGATGATGATGAGGTAAACTAGAGGAAGTGAACATTTGTGTAAATCCCCTTTTGCACATTTGCCATAATGAGCATGAGATCTCCTTTTAGCTTGGCTGCTGTGGCTCCCTCTTTTCCTTTGTACATCAGTTTGTGCTTTCAGTATCATGGATCCATCCATCCCTCTCTGAATATCATAGACCTATCATGTTCCTTGTAGCAAGCTGTGTATCCCAAACTGAACTGCAGTTGAGGGAAATAATACACCTTGACTGTTTCACTCTTGATCATGTAAATAAACATTTTCCAATTTCCGATTAGAGTGAATTCACGAATGGTAGCATTTACATGAAAAAGTCAATACATCTAAGTACGTTTCCAAGAAACCAAGAGGGTATTGTGTTTCTATAACTTATCAAGTTGATTTGAAGCATTTTTCAGTAGGTCCGGAATGATTTTTCATGGCGGAAGAAATGAATGAGGAATTAATCATTTCATCTCTATCCAATACCTATACCTATCCTAATTCTATCAAAATGGAAAATTTGCTGCTTTCTTTCATCTTTTTTCCCTAAAAAACAGCAAAAGGCTGCTTCTTTTGAGCTCTTCAAGGCTCTGGGAAAAAATACAACAAATTTGAAAGTCTAAAAGATAAATCAATCATCAGCTTCATAAATAAGTAAAGAGCTGATCAGTGATAAAAATTAACTTGCTTTGAGGCAAATAATTATTTGAGCTGAAATTGCCTCAAAGTGTTGGAATCAAATTTAATCGTGTTTTGAACTATGGCTCACAAATTGTTGTGTGAATGTGCACACACTTGCCTGACCTGTGCGTGTTATTTTGCATGTTTTTTGTGATGATGTTAACACTCCTGTCCATCTACCCGGTACCCCGTTCTTATTGTTTCTTTGTCTTTGGCAGAGTGGTGAGATGACCGAAGCCACTACCTCCAATGGAGGAAATTGAGCTCACGCTGCCTTGATGGGACTCTTATCTGCAGTTGTGTTCCACCAAGCCGCCCTTTACGCAACGTCCATTGATCTCCTATATTTTCTTGTTCTCTTTCAAATCTGCACATATAGCTTATCAGCTTTTGTATTTCAATATTTCTGTCAAAATACATGACCATCACATTGTAAAAGGACTGCTTTTAGAGCTTTTTGTCTATAAAGGGTTTCGCTGCTCAGATGTTGATTTTTGATCGTACCACAGTTGCCTACTGTATGCTCGAGGAAACATTGTTCTGAATGTTGTCATCAAATGATTGTGTATGAACTAATGACACTGAGTTTTATAAAGTGGCGTTATAAAAGTTGTCGGTTTCCAAAGCAATATATTTTAGCATCAGTGTTGAGATTTTGTCTTTTTTGTTTGTGTGAAATGTGAGTCAAATGCCGGAAAATGTGAAAACTCATAAGAAAATAAGGTTGTGGTTTATACTGTCTTTCAGTGTAAACCAACAGCACTATCGAACTCTTGTGTCAGATAATAGCTCAGCTCTTATGGCTGAGCTCTCTACTTCCTGCTGCGCTGGAGGTTTCATAAAAACCTGCAGGTACCTTTAGGACTCATCCGGCCTGTTTCTTGTGCTGATTGACGAGCTGGCATAGTCACATCTTCTACTTTGAAATGGAAAGGGGAAGTCCAGACTATTGTATGAGTCAGATAAAAGTCTTTAAGACAGTTTCAGTGTTCCTTTGTGTTTTCTGAAGAGATGTGTTTGATTTCTTGCACCTGTAATCACAAACAAATTACTCCTTTGCTTTTTTCTCCTTTATAATGTGAAAAAAAAAAGATTAATCACACCACTTTAACTTTAGTCAATGATTGTATGTTTGTATCATTATCGAAAAAATCAAAAAGAAATGTTTACTATTTTTTCTGACGCTGGCACCATTGTAAACCAAAGAAAATCATGTGCGGGTGGCGTAAGACTGTGACACAGTGATGTATTTCGTTTGAAATTAAAAATGATACATTTACTGTTTCATGAAAAATGCGTCTTGTGTTTACTTATCTGTTGCAGAGAACTATAAAAACTACATGCAATGATACCAGCCAAATATTCTGTAGCAAATCCTTTTACATATTAATTAGTTTATATTAACAATAGTCAGAAGTCATCTCTGTAATTTAAATTGGCTGTATTCTCCTCTTGAAATGTCTTTTGTATGGTAATCAGATCAGTACAACTGCTGTAGACCTTGAGGAAAAATCTGACATCAAATCTAACCATGAAGCAGTCAGTTAAACAGCAGTGTGTTTGTGTGTGTGTGTGTGTCAGCTCTTACTGATGATGAGATAAATCACATTTCAATCAGAAATCAGCAACTCAGGCTGCAAGGACATGAAATTCCATGTATCCATGTGACTTGTCAACCTGCAGTTGCCGGTATTTGCTATTTGTCTTCAGGGGTGGCTGCCCCGTCCTGCTCCTTGCTCGTGGAACCCAGTTCATCCGGTTGGACCAGCATGGGCCTCATTCTTGTCTGAATGAGAGGCTTGTATGAACCAAGCCCCAAACACTATATAAAGCACACACACTTCTGCAGTCAGTCAGTATGGGCTCGGAAACCAAGACACACCACTGCAAGGAAAGAAGGCTCCCTCTCAAGGTAAACCGTCAGACGCATGACCCCATTTGCCGAAGGTGCTTTGGTGACGATTTTGTCTCTGCTACAGGCTTGGAAACTGAAATCAGCTGTTGATCGATGCATTTTCTTACACTTTCATGAACAGATTGTTTTATTTTTCTTTTCATAGTGGGCTCAACAGTTTTAGAAGATGGACCTTGCACTGAAGAAGTTTGTTGTCATTCTGATTAAGTGGTTCTCAACAGTTCAACAGTTCTTTGAGAAAATTGTGAAATGTTTAGGACCACTTGACCAGTCAGACAAATGCTGCAGACTCAGATATGCCATTTCTGCCTTGTGAGTGGCTTCGTAAAACGGCAAGCATCCCTGATGGTGTTGATTTGTACAACTTTGAAAAAGCTGTGTGATTTACTTTCTTACCTTCTAAATGTCTCCAAGTGTTTCTGTGTGTCATGATGCCCCCTTGAGTTGCTCTCACACCTGCAGTCCAGTAACTGCGGGGGGCTGTAAAAATCTTTAGGGTTCAGTAATTTCATTCTGCTGGCATACATACAAAATCTTAACAGCTCTGGTGCTGCAGTAACCCTTTTTTCCTCCCACTGCTTTCCTTTTACTGCTATTCACTGGTACTGATTAAAACATGTCAATAAAGAACCATTTGTCTGTGATGAGTCTGTGGGGGATGATGGACCTTGAGTCTGCAGAGATGGTCGCTCTCCAATGTACTGAAAATAGTTTCTGTTATAAAATAACAAATTAACTCTCATATGGTGTCATTTTCAATATAACCAGTTAAAACACGGGAGATTATATCTCCAGTATGTAAAGTCTTTGATCAAAATAGAAAATGATTTAAGAGGGGTCATTATTTATAGTTTTAAGCTGATTTTGGACACATTTTCTGGACTTTAATATTATATCAAACCACTTATTCCTCACATTGTGGCCTAGCCTAATTAATACATTTACAGACAGCAAGATTATGAATGCTTTGATTAGGATTTAAATCACAAGAATTTGCATTCATGCATATTTTACAGGATGTTTGATGGGAAAGCAGAATTTAACACTCACTTCTGACACAAGCAAATCCAAATGCTTCTTTCCCAAGCAATGGGTTACTTTATATTGCATAAATCATTCATGAAAGCACTGTGCACCATTTATCCCCCCTCTCACTCACGGAGAGCCCCCTTCTCCTTTCTCCTTTGATCTCCTCCATGCGCCTATCTATCAATATTTGCTAAACGTTTCTCACAAAGCCTGTCCGCGCGCCGGGAGGAGATACGGATGTCTCACGGGCAGAGGATAAGGGATAAGAGATAGGAGAGGCATTAATGAGATGCCCAGAGCGATTTGCCTGTATGTGCGCAAGGGCAGCAGATGTAGCAGTGCGTGCATTCCCAGGGGGATCCCGTCCTCGGAATTTCATCAGCGGCCAGAAGGGGAGACCCAACCCAGACCTCCGGTAGCAGACAGACCTTGGTGACGGACGTGGTAAATCACCTTTACTACGGATTGCAATTATCACAATACTAACAACCAATCTCCCCAAACGTGGTTGCGTGTGTGTGTGTGTGTGTGTGTGTGTGTGGAGTAACAACAGCAGTGATGAGTTGTGTGGATTGAGAGGTGCTTTTTGAAAAGTAATTTATTCATTCTTAGAATATTAATTATTTACCCCCTTCTGCTTGGATGTCACAGCAGCATTGTTGCAGAAGCCGGTCTTCACTGTCTGTGTCCTGGTGGAAAAGAAAAACTTACACACGTTTGTCTTTCTGTGTCAGTGACCTTGCAAAGTTCATAAAATTATAAAGTTCACATGAAACCACTGCTAGAGACTTATTGGCCATCAGTAAGGTAAACAAAACCTTGTGTTCTGTTTTTTTAATATGCTTTTACTATGTGAGTTTTAGGTTTCCCCCTTAGGCTATTAGAGATTATACGACAGTGTGAGACAGTTTCCCACGACTTCGAATACAACATTTTAAAATAGAAAATAATAGCTTACTATGCCAAAAGGAGACCTAGAGGACATTTAAAAAAATAAATGAATACATGTATAGTGCTGGACTAAATTCCAAAAATATTTAATAAATATAACATTACTACTAGGCTAGAAACAAACTTATCAGATAGCAGTTACAGGAGGAAGAGGACTCCATATTTCAGCGCTGCTGTCATACTGTTCACGTGGAGCGGCTCCTTGTGGATGACATCATTATTGCCCACACACCCCCTCCATCCCCCCGCCCTTCTACGCGTTTCCGCTTCGGCAGAAACTGCTTCAAATTCATCATTTAAAACCGAACTGAACAAAGCTCTGTGTATAATTGCTTGTTTTATTTCCACTAATATACTGACAAAGATGCTTTAATTGTTCATCTGAATCAAATGGCATTTGTCCAGCACATAACTAACCTCAGCCTACTTTAAAAGGTGAAGACTATTCATTAAATATCGATCTGCAGAGCTAGTCATGTAGTGAATTTTTGTCATAGTACGCAAAAAGCACTTTAAAAGATCAAGTTATTGAGAAGTCATCAAAGCTAAAGTTGAGTGATTGGGTTCTGGCTTAGCTTGCAATGAAGTATATTGCAATTATTGATAAACAATTATGCCGCTAAATTATATATATAAAAAACTGTCCTTCCAGGGGACCGATTTGATTGCAAATAAATGAGAATTAAAGTGTCTGATAGCTAGATATTTTTCTTTTGGATGCAGCAAGCAATAAAAAAGTGGCTACAGTGCAACTTGCATGGATCTTTGGGGATTATATATGAAAAAGGAATAACATAAAATCTACGAAGAAGTCATTACTGTGCGCCACTGACACACTGGAAGTACCTATAAGATGCAAGAACATTATAGGGGTTCGGACATTAAAGGTTATAGACTAGATCGCCATTGTGTTTTGCATTTTCATGCGGGGGCTTGACGACAAGGCAGCAGCAAATCGGGCTTGAGAACAGGTCATCACTGTCTGACAGGAGATCTTAGGAGAGAGAGAGGGGACTGCTGAGTGAGAGGGGGTGGAGTGGTGAGGCAAGGAGAGAGGCTGGAGATCAGTGCGCAGTAGACGTAGAAGGTGCTCCTCATCACTCTCAGACCTGCAACAGCGCTCAGAGATCAGGCGTGACTAGCCTCAGGATGGCATAAAAACAAACAAAAACAAAAACAAACGAAAGAGAAAAAAAACTATTTTAGTGGATATAAACCTTTTTTTGCATGGGTGGATTGTACTTCTTTCTTCTCGCAACACTGCAAGTCGGAGAGGTTATTTTACGCACACGTGCGAGTGCCTACTGCGAATTACTGAATGTCCGGATTAAGAAACCTTGTGGATCTTTATAGGGGGTATGCGATTTATGAATTGAATGGATGTACAAATAAAATAGGTTTCCTTGAAGAGGAATATATAGGCAGCTTTTGCAGCCGGCATGGCTTTGCCAAACTCACCGGGGTCTCCCGAAAAGGGGAAGCCTAACCCCAGCGTCATAGACCTGGGGACAATCCTTGTTGACTCCGACATCATCTTTGGGTTTACAAGTCACTTACTGAAGAGAAAAACAAAGGTAAGCAAGTCCTAAAGCTTTTTTAAAAAAACATGTGTGTTATCTTGGAACGATTTAAGACTTGATAAGTGGGAGACAGTGATGAAACAGATTGGACTGCGTATGGACACTTCTGCCCGTTATAAGCGACATTGGTACCATCCACTATCCCTTCTGTAACTTTATCTTTTGGTCATTTCATTCCGGCGCAATAATTTGTTTTTCTCTATACCCCCCAGCAACATAACTTTTAACTTTTATCTACTCGTCCCAGCAACAGAACCTTTTCCTTAGGATTTACCTACAAAAAACATTTGGAATTAGGGAAATATAACATTAGAAACCAGCAGCTGCTTTAAATAAGACTGTAGTCTACAATCATTTCTTGAACATTTTGGTGGAGTATAGCACTAAAAAAAGACAGCCCATGGTTAATCTAAATGTATGGCTTCCTGCTGCAAATTTGATCAAAATCCCCTTTTAGCTTTAAATATTTTGTAATCTGTAATGTTTTCGGACCTTTATTGCTTCATGTACCGTTTATGCAGCCACCTTGTCTGATTAGGAATTATTTGTACAAACTGGGAAACAGGGGGGTCTCTTAACATCTTGTTTCAGGGCAGAAGAAAGTGCAAAAGAAAATCAATTTGAGATGCTGGGGGAAGAAAAGCATGTGGACATTCAAACTTTCGACCCCTGTATGAAAAAAAAAATCAAATTAAATATGAAACCTATAGGCTAGTGTAGGCTGTAGTGCGCTGCGCCCACCCCTTCGGTTTTTAATGATGCTGTTCAACGTTTTTGTCGGAAGATGGCGCCAGAGTCGCACAGACGACGTATAGTCGCACCTGTTCGGGGTGGCACCAGTTGATGGTTATAACTGAGAGCAACTTATGAAATCTATCTATCTATCTATCTATCTATCTATCTATCTATCTATCTATCTATCTATC
>JAVQJG010264464.1:0-12256 GCA_036024015.1 Craterocephalus amniculus
GGTTGTGTATGAAGTTATTTGTGGTAATGTACGAAGTTATTCATGGTTGTGTATGAAGTTATGTGTGGTTATGTATGAAGTTATTTGTGGTTATGTATAAAGTTATTCATGGTTGTGTATGAAGTTATTTTTTGGAAATGTATGAAGTTATGTGTGGTTATGTACGAAGTTATTTGCGGTTATGTATGAAGTTATTTGTGGTTATGTATAAAGTTATTCATGGTTGTGTATGAAGTTATTTTTTTGGAAATGTATGAAGTTATGTGTGGTTATGTATGAAGTTATTTGTGGTTATGTATAAAGTTATTCATGGTTGTGTATGAAGTTATGTGTGGTTATGTACGAAGTTATTTGTGGTTATGTACGAAGTCATTTGTGGTTATTTATGAAGTTATTTGTGAGGTTATTAGTAAAAACTGGCTTATACCCCAAGCCCTCACACCTTTACTTCCTGACATCTACTGCTATTGACAGAATTGTTTTCAGACCAAAACACATTCAGGATCTTCTGTCTGCTTTCTTACCTCTATATTCGTTCATTTGAACTTTTTCTCTTTATTCGGTTTATCTTATTCCTATTCAAAGTTATTAATCCACAGTTTAATGCTTCTCTGCACTGCGCTGTAATGCTGTAAACCTTTGATGTTGACATAAAATCATACAGATAAGCCTGCACTGCCTCCTTTCCTGACACGCTGATTTTAACTTTCATGGAAATGTGAGCTCATACACACTTTATGAATGACTTATTGATCCTGGACGTTCCTGTTTATAGATGTATTCATCTGACAGTAATATATTAAATGAATTAATGAATAACCAGTTGTAATAACTTACACTTGTCGGAGTGAAACCTGGCTCCATATGCCACCTGAAACATTAAGTTAACAAACAGCCCTGGATGCTGCTTGCTTCAGTATCTCTGCTAAGGCTTTGCGATAAGAGATTTTTTTTCGTTTCCCGTTTGGCAGCACACTTAGTTGGCTTTTGGATTTATCATCTCTGTAGTAGAAGCTCAATTTATATTGGTTTACACCAGCTGTAGTAGCGCTGGCAAGCAGCTCAGCTCAGACGTCAATAACATCCAGCGCTCATTTCTGCTGTCAATCACCGGGAAACTGCAGCGGATTAAGTGAGGACAATGTAATTCACACCGCTGGTTTCACCGACGTCTGCAAGCCTCGTCTCACGCCGGCTCGCAACAGCCAGGCAGAATAGAAAGCCTTGATGATGCTGATAAAGGAATATTCTTTGAAGTGAAAGAGCTTCTGAGAGACCTGTAATTCTCACAAAGCGCAGACTAGCGGGAGATACGTCCAGAGGGGAGTCGCTGCCACGAATACAAACACAGCCGGCTTTGGTCTTCATCTTTGAAAAAGAAAGGAGGCAGAAACGTTTGGCCTCGAACTACATCCTGATACGTGCTTGTTTCCCCGCAGAGCTGTGAAATGTGATAAAAACCGTGCAAAACAAGCAGCGGGGTTTTTGTCTTCCAGGGTGGATGACAAAGCTGATGGCAGGCCAGTGAAGGAAATAGTATAAAACACTCTGCAGAGGACATCCGACGTTAAATACTGATGATGATGATGATGATGATGATGATGATGATGAGGATGATGATGATGATGGGACGATAACCAGTAAATATCCCACGATGGATTAAGTGGATTAAGCTCAGAAAACTGGTCTTTGACCCCTTAAACTCCTGCATTTTTCACCTAAAATGTTTTATGGATGAAAATCTGCAGTCTCCGGCTTAGAAATGGGAAGCCTATGCATAGGTACCAAAACCTGCAGTTCCCTCCTCCTCCACTAGGTGCTGCTGCAAAACAGAGCAATTCCCCACAGACTCCCATGTTAAAAAGACCAACTTTACAGCAGAATGAAACATGTTTACAGCCTGGTTCAAAAAACCATTTTAGCTTTAAAAGCTCAGGTTTACCTTCATGACAGCTGGTGCTGAAGTTGTTTGTAAGGGCATATTTTTGCGTATGTAAGCGTCTGGGAGGTGATGCTCTTATTGGTCTGATCTCTAAACAACCTCACTGAGAACACACACAGTCTAACTGGGATTAACTGGGAGAGACTGGGATCAGCTCCGTGCAGGAATCCACACACCTCTTCCCCTCAGCTGATGGGGATTCTTATCAAAACGCTGCCAGGGCCATTATGAAAGGATGTGGTAATTACCACACACACACAAACACACACACAGAGGAAGGACAGCAAACCAAAGGCAGCGCTAACACAATGTGTGTGGTGTGGGGGGGCTATTTACATGCCCTTCCAGCACGCCTGACACATTCAATTAATAACTCTCTGGACGGGTGACAAAGATGATTAAACAGAATGATTAGAAATATTTTCTCATCCAGCTCCAGAAAAACCTGGTAAGTCTTTTTAAGAAGCAGCTAAATGTTGTATAAAAAAAAGAGACATGCGGTTTTTTTCCCCTCAATCTGAAAGGGGATTACGGCATCCTTCCTCCACTGGAGAAAGGAATCTGAGGACAGAGGAAGGACTTGGAGCTGCATCGTAACATCTGACGGCTTCCAGCCCGGTCGCCACCGTCAGATCAATTAGCAGGTGGAGACGCTGCCTTTTGTTACGGATCCCCTCAGAGGGGTTTTCATGCAGCGGTAGGCGGCGGTGTTAACGGGCTGGAGCAGGCTGGGGTGGGACAGCCCTGCGGGGGGACTGGGAGCTGCTGGAGGGGGGTAAATACCCCGAGGGGCTTATGAATGCAGAAATCTACATTTCAAGCAGCGCCGCGGCTCGTTTCCCTGACTGCTGCTGAAACAGGCTCCGGCAGCCCGAGTCTGATTCCCCACTTATGACTAAAGACTCCTGACTGCGGCGAGCTCAATCCGTTCGTCACAAGCGCTCGCTCAGCGTGGATGTTATACAGGGAGTCCGTTTCCCCGACATCCCTCAGTGTTTCATGCCTGTGAAGCCGTGCGGCTACTCTGTCAGGAAACTTAATGGCTCGCTGCAAACAGATCAGTCTGCCGGTTACTTTCGTTGCTTCCTCACCTGCTGCTTTTTACGCCTCTGCTTATCGTGTGAACAGGTAAACTCATCTTTTGTTCATGGAGGCCACGATAAGCGGTAAAAGGTCACCCAAAGTTTCCCTGAGTCCCTCGGCTCAGCGGCTACATTTAAGTTTTGAAGGCATCTTTTTAAATTCTCAAACTTATTAAAATAGGTTTTATTTGGACTTTGAAGATCACGAGAAAAAAACAAATCCAGCATCAGAACTCGGGGCCATCGTGTCCCAGATGGGCCGTTGCACACCGACATATTTAATAATTCACATGCTGATATTTTTTACTGAATCCATGTCGAGTCAATGGGAAACTTAACATTAGTGATGAAACTCCATCCAAAAATCTTTTCAGTTTTATTTTAGGGATGCAAACGCACTTGATGTCCTTCATGCACATGTGGGAACACAAGAGAAGCTGTCTCTGACCATAGACATACTCATTTAATTTATCAAATTGAATTTATAATAATAATAAAACTAATAATATCTTTGCTTGCATTGTTCCATGTGTGAATGTGTTCCTGCTGTTAAGAATAAATCTTTTATCAAGGAAAATGATTTGCATTTTCATAGAAAGGAACCTGTTGATTCAGAGGGAAATTCAGCTTCTCAGAAAAGTTGGCACTTATCAATTAATCGATCATCGATCAATAAGATGAAACAACTATTGAATAATGAATTACTTGATCATTTACATCCCTAGTTTCTGGTTGATTTTTTGTAATATTCACATCTAACACACAAGCGTGAGCAATCAGAGAAAGTTACTGACAGCATCGCTAGCCGCTCGCCATCTATGCGAGGAAGAAGAAAAACAAAAGGAATCTAAATACTGCGATTTGTTCAATGATACGATGGATACGGTGTACAAACATCAGCCTAATGTGAGTAATAATGGAGGATTTCTGGGATGTGTGTCGGCGCTCTGAGGGAGCGGACGTCTTCAGAAACCAGACACTGTAACTTTGCAGGAGCGGATCCGTCTCTCATGGGATCATGTGACCTGCAGCCCTGCTTTACAGATACTTTGTGCTACTTTTCCTCCTCTTTCATCTAAAGTTTGTCATGTCTGAGCGAAATAAGGAGGTGGAAACGTTACGGTATCCCTATAAATTAATTTTTTGTTTAAAAACAAAAGTTTATTCTTTCCCCTAAATCATTTTAAAAAGATATTTTTTTATTTGTCTTGTGGGGGATTATAGCAGCAGGACAGTGGCTGCTGTGCTGTTTTCCCAACTGATGTTTAAAAAATAAAAGAAATGATGAAAGAATTGAATCTGGAGGAAGGCACGCCGTCCCAGCTCTGCTAGCTGCTGCACTTGCCCACACTGCAAAGTCCAGGGGAAATTTGCATGACAGAGCTTTACCGCTTTTCTCAGAGAAAAGTCGTGAGTTGAATAAGCCGGACGTGAAGCACGAGGTTGCAGATCCACCTTTCTCTGGCTCTCTAATCCTTCCACCAGCAAGCGCTAAAATCAGTAGAAAGTAGACGTGGGCGGCATTCCAGCCTTTTCACCGATCTCTACCAGAGGAGTCGAGCATCTCAGCCTCAGAGAGCAGCAGCAAACAACACGGCGATGGTAAACACAGACAACGCTACCTCGCTTTATTTATTTCACTCTCTCTCCTCAGACCGCTTGCAAACATCGCTCCCGAGCTGCACGGCTCTGAAAGCGCCTCGGGTGTTAAAAAAACACTCCTACCTGCAGTTCGGCGGCGGGTCCAAGGTTATCTCCGCCAGCTCCTTCTGGATCCTGAAAGGAGAGGAGGACAGGAGTTATAATCAGGGAAGGTTATAAAAATCCTGCCGGGAAAATCAATCTGGAAGTGTACACAATGAACATCTCATTGATTTTCTAATGAGCTGCTGATCTCTGTGACTGAACAGGGGAATAAAGTCCTGTTACGCAAGGTGTGCACGGCTGAGTCTCGCTTATTTAATGCATGTGAAATGTGAGGGGAGGATGAATGAAGAACATCTGTTACAGCAGGATAAATAAACGTAGCTTCTGACAGAGACTCACTTCCAGGATTTCCACAACATAAAAGGCTTCTAATGAGCGCACCGGAGAAAGGTCAAGTTTCCTCCTGATTAAGTATTCATGGCATGCCGGTGATTCGCCTGCATGGATGCAGGAGCCAGCCCGGACACGAAGGCTGCAGAGGGCGTCCTCTTCCTCAGCATCCTGCAGGTTTTCCTCCTGAGAGTCTGCAAACCACATTTATACAATATCTGGGGGATTTTTCAAATGAAATGAAAATTTTAATCTGTGATTTTTATCACTAAACACGTATGTAAACAATTCCAGTGTTTGCTAAACTATGAATACGATCATCGGGCCGACAACACCGATCCAATCTGTGTTTGATGGAGAGTGGAAGCGATGAAAATCCCATCATGGCAGAATCTGTGATTTATTAACAATGGATGCTGTGATCATTATACGGCTCAGAACGGGCAGGTTTGGTTTGTTAAACCCTAATTTCTGTCGTTTCCGCCGCTAACGGTACCCTTACCTGGTACCTAGGTATTGGCTGGATAGAGTTACATCAATAGGGGTCCTTTTAAATACTTAAAGGGATAGTACGCAACTTTTGAGCCAAACATCCGCCTAATGTGAGCAATAATGGGGGATTTCTGGGGTCATTAACAGTGTTTGTAGTGTGTCGGCGCTCTGAAGGAGCTGCCCTCTTCAGAAACCAGACATTGTAGCTTTGCAGGAGCGGATCCGTCTCTCATGGGGTCATGTGACCTGCAGCGCTTTGCTTTACGGCCCCTCCTCTATAAACACAGAGGAATCTAATTTATGCTATGTTTTCCTAGCCTGGCTATCGCGACTACTATTCCGCAAGCTCCATATAGTCTGGCCAGGAGGCCTATTAAACCCATTTCCAAAATCCCCAAAAAGTGGGAGCCAATCAATTTTGAGCTTATCCAAAGAGGTGGGCTCAACGCAGTGACATGACAGGAAGCAACATTGCTAACATTGAGCAGCGGCAGCGTTTGACACGGCGGGAGATTCTGTTTTCAGCACATTAAACGGAAAGTTCTCTGTGAAATGTGAGCAACGTGTAGCCCTGGAGACATTTGTTGGAGGGAGAGACGTTTTCGCCTTGCTCCCGACCGGCTTCAGTAAGAGTTTGTTAGCCCCGCTGGCTACACACAAGTCAGAGAAAAGAGTGCTGTGATTGGTTTAAGCTTTGATCGATTTTAGCTTCGACCAATCACAAACAGCGACATTTGAAGGAGACGGGTCAACCGTACCTCCTGAGAAATGGTTTGGCTATCAGTCTTGGCCAGACTATATGCTCGCAGCAATATAGTCGCGATAGCCAGGCTAATGTTTTCCTGCTCTTCCATCTAAAGTGTGTCATGGCTGAACAAAGTAAGGAGATGTCTGAGGAGAAAGAGAAAGCAGGAAAGGGATCGCTCCAATGGAAAGACGGAGCAGACCTTGGCAGGAGCCTGATGAAAGAGCAGGGGGGATGCCAACCCCACTCTCTGTATTATTTCACCGGTAAATTTACTTGTTGGCTGTAAAATGTGATCAACTTTTCCACGTCTTCCAGCAACGTTTATTCAGAACAACAGCAGAAAGTCCTGATGAGCTGCAGAACGTTGCAGTTGTCTGAATGTGGCTAGTTGAAGCAAATCAGCTACAGACGAAAGCTAACGCGACTCCCTAAACTTTTAATGCAAGTGATGCGGGTTTTCATGCAATAAATGCATTTCCTATAATTCATGTGGATCTGAAAGAAGTAACAGAACGATGAGTAACACGACACCTAAACACGGATGGAAGTTACAGGTTTATCACCCAAAGCTACACGCCATCCCTTTAATGGGATCATTTCTTTGTCACGGCGGCCTGTAAAATATCAGCGTTCTGCCCCCCCCCCCCCCCCTCCAACCCGCCCAGCATCACACATTTAACCACAACTACAGCCGCAGTTCAAGAAGGAAACACATCCCCAGCATCAGTCGGCTGCAGCTGCGCGCAGTTTGTGGCTTCGTCTCTGCTGCAGCTTTTAGAGCGGAGACGATAAAAGCATCGTGTGAAATGTCACATCCTCTCTCCGCTCTCTGAGATGACTTTGTGTTACGACTGGAGCCAAACAACACACAATCTGCCTCTACAAACCCCAGCAAAGCCCAGCATTGTTAAAGGAAAAAGCCGACCAAAGGAAAGAAAAAGCTCCTGGAAGCTGCTTTTCTTTATAAGCCAGGAGTTGTGTCCAGCACTGAACATATGAAACATGAGTTACTCACTTTGTTATAAGGTGTGCCTGTTACCTGTTAACCAGCCAATCACATGGCTTATCTCTCTACTGGCAATATGGAAAAAATAATGCTTTCACCAAATGTAGAAACTTTTAAATCCAGGTTAAAAACATTCCTGTTCTCATCTGCAGTGTCCTCTAACTCAGGGGTTCCCAAACTGTGGGTCGGGACCCGCATGTGGGTCGCCAAATCATTTCAGTAGTTAGTTCAATTCAATTCAATTCAACTTTATTTGTATAGCGCCAATTCATAACAAAGTTAGTTCAGCAGGTAGTTGTGAAAAATATATAAAACCTACATTTATCAAAAAAATTGGGGGTTTTTTCATCATGGCTGTCAAAATGAAACCAGTAATGAAAAGACTAACCTAAATATAACACCTTAACTTTTTAACACATTGATGCATAAATCCACATTATTTACAAAGACAGGCCGTTTTCTAGCCTTATATTTAGAGGATCCTGCAGGACGACCCGTCTGATAATAATAATTAATTATTGTCATGGAAGGGAGGATCACCAGCACCAGTACATGTCATCTTGGGGGTCGTGGCTCTAAAAGTCTGGGCACCAGTGCTCTGGTTCTTATTTTGCTTTTACTCTTTTAAATGATTTGTTTTTGTGTATGTGTGTGTTTAATTGTTTAAATGACTTTACTGTAAGTCTTTCTTTTTATGCTTTTATTGTTATATGTAAAGCACTTTGAATCGTCCTGAAAGGAAAAAGTGCTCCACAAATAAACTTGGTTTCCTCTGGAATGTGGTGGAACGGACCCGATTCTACAAAGTGGTCCTGATGAAAAATGTAGCGTTTTTAAAACGAAATTTAAGACATGCGCTGTATTTGCACCTTACACAGGTCCAGGATCTCTGCGCTCTCGTGAGTAAAAAACTTGGTTTCTGTTAGATTTTCTGCTGGCTGAGGCCACACATCGTCGGGCATCAGGGCAAAATAATGAGGAGAGAAAAGGGACCTGTGGTGTAAATAAGCTGGATACCATCAGACGGTTTGTGGAGGAAACATCAGCGCATCGTCCTTCAGTCCATCTGTGATAATCCTCCATGTCAGCACCCAACAGAAGCTGGAATTTTAGAGATTAAATCGCAATATTGGTCAGAAAATTGCAATTTGATTTTTTCCAATATTGTTCAGGCCCAGTCCTGATAAAGTGGATGATGGGTTTAGTTATGAGCAGGAAAGCATCTGTTTATTATAGGATGGATTCCATCAGGGCTTCGTAGATCATAGAGTATCTATCTTGTGGAAAAATAAAAGCGTGAGGGATGGACGGTGATGTAATGATAACATCAGAGGAAGGAGCAGGCTAAATAAACGGCTCGTACAGGTGGAAGATGCAAAGGGAAGCTTCAGGATTTCCCTTCCCCTCTCCTCAGATGGAAGGACAGGGAGACGTATCTGCAGAGCAGCCTGTAATACGATCCTCACGGCTACGGGCTCATTCTCAGCTCCAGTGCGTGCCGTGTAATTTTATCCGCAGTATTTCCTGAGGTGGCACATTTGCACGGAGAAGCCAGGTACTTGTTAGCGAGAGTGTTGCAGCGAGAGATCCTGCACAAAATCTTTCCTTCCTTCTCTCATGCTCGCTCCGTGTGATAATCCTCTCAGAGCGGCAGGCCGAGGCGCTCGGAGGTTGTGATGTGAAACTCTAGCTTTGCTGGAGGATGATTAATGAAGGCCTGCAGGCCCACGTTTTTATTAGGAACATATTACGGCCGATGAGGAGCGGCATCTGGATTCATCTGACAGGGAAGCTGAACGGGTGAAGTTACGGCTGCAACAGGTCTGTTTTTACCGTGAAACATCTGCTGCAGTAAAGTCGACTTGCTTTCCCAGCAGGAAGAAAAATGAAAAATTGTTTCTGCACAGGTCACACCAGTAAAATAACAGCATAACCTGTAATAAACATACATCATGATGTTTATACACAAATAAAACACTGATCATGTTAACATGAGAGTTTAAATTCCTCTTTAATTCAGAATTAAAGTTAATTCCACTTCAAACTAATGAAAAATGAGCATGTAAACACTTAATTCCTGCTACAAATGTTAATTCTGAATAAAACTATTCTGAATCAAAA
This sequence comes from Craterocephalus amniculus, assembly GCA_036024015.1. NCBI lineage: Eukaryota > Metazoa > Chordata > Actinopteri > Atheriniformes > Atherinidae > Craterocephalus > Craterocephalus amniculus. The sequence goes on from JAVQJG010264464.1 coordinate 9,429, forward strand.
GCCTGGTTTATTCCACTTTTAATTCTGAATCAGCTGCTGCTTCATAACTAGAATCCACATCAAGCCAAAATGCTTCTTATTACGACGTTTTCTTATGTTGTTGATGAAAAAAAATGAAGCAGGAAGGAGAGTTTTTAACTCCCGGTAGATGTACGTACGTACAGTACGCCACTTCCACCATCCAACCAGTCAGAGCCCTTCCCAACGCCTGGCTTTAGAGCAGAATTAAGAAAACGTGTTTTCCATGTAAACCAGACTTAAAAAGGTGGAAATGATTAATTTGGAATTATTAATTCCCAATCTGAAAAATGCTGCATTGCACATCATGATCAAATCAACTTTAAAACATCTAGAAGTTATCTTAAATGTACATACGCCTACATTTCCTTAGCAGCTGAGCCTCATAATACAAACTGAAGTTATATCTAAGAAAAAGAAAATCTGAAACGAGTTATGTTCCTTTGATTTTCTCACCCTCCTGCAGTAAGAGGGGCTCGTGCACGCTGAACAGAGAAACCTCATTTCATGGACTCCACGCATGTTTCCGTTTGAGCCGCAGCAGATTTAATAACAAAGAGGACGAGGTGGAAACAATGAAGACAGTGGCTGCACGTCTTAATCAGGCTCAACAGAAAACGCTCTCTGTTCCTCCATCTGTGGTCTTTTCTGCTCAGAGGCAACAGAAACAGCAGCATGGCAGTCTCTGACGGCTGTAAAATACACCAGACGTGTCCTGGGCTGCAGGTGGGAAAGTCCACGTTAGAGGGATCAGACTCTTATTTTTGTCTTGGAAAACCCAGGAAATCTCCAGCTGAGCCGAGTGTTTTTTCTGACTGAGACAGAAATAAGCGTGATTACGGATCTTTAGCAACCTTATCCCGCACGTTTTCCTGCAGCATGTCCGGCTTCCTCTGCGGAGCACGGCGAGTGCTTCCAGATGCAGAAGCAGTCAACACGGAGGATCTCCAGCTGCGTGAAAATGACCTCAGATCAAAGTCCTCTGATCCAGCTTCTGACCGTTAACATGCGCCTCTTTGTGAACGTGCACGACTTCCTCCAACCAATTAGTCCAATAAGGCCGTGTGTGTCCACATGATTAAGATGTTTACCTCGCATTGTTTCTTCTTTTAAACCCCATAGCGCCGAAAAAACGTGTTTTCCATGTAAACCCTAATTGGTAATTAATGTTTGCATGTAAACCCGAAACAGAATATTTTAACTCCAAATTAAAAAGCATCTTCGAACCGTAGAGAATGTCATTCATGTGTTATCCGTGATTTTTAAGCTGTGCAAACCAATTCCTGCATGACTTTGGGAACACGTGTTAAACACTTCACTGCAGACAAGAACAACAACCTGTGAGTTTTCCTCTTGCGTAGATAAACCAAGCAGCAACCTCTGGCTCAGAAACATGAAGCTTATGCAAAAAGGCCACAAACTGCAGTTCCCCCCTCCTCCACTAGGTGCAAAACAGAGCAACTCCCCATAGACTCCCATGTTAAAAAGGCCAACATTACAGCAGAATTAAACATGTTTACAGCCTGGTTGAAAGATGGTGACTGAGCTTCTTTCCTGCTCATCAGACACCTGTGGGTTTTAAGGTTCATCCACTTATTTTATAGTCTGAGGCAAACTGATGATAAAAACTGACGTGATGAAAGTTTTTATTATTGAATACTTGTCAGCATTAAAGTGAAAAGATTTACACATCCCTCTATCTCTCTGTGGATGCAGAGGGAGCTGTGATTTAGTCTGAGTCTATAAAGAAGTAAACAATGTTCAGCAGAGTCTGCATGTAACACACTGACTCAGGAACTGCTGATATTTATTCAGAGTCCAGTTCCCACTCTCAGCTCCGGGAACTGGACCGGGATCAGGAATCACACTGAGATGTGGAGCCGGCGGAGTCCAGACGGTTAGCAGAAACTGAATTTCAGAGAAGCCAGCGTCAGAGAAACACAGCCAACTGTGCACGGCTTCATTCCCACGGACAGACAAAAAGCTGGAAGGAGTCAGCGAACGCAGCGTAAACGCTGCAGCTGCATTCAGAGATTACAGCAGCTCCGTATCGTTCTGCTCAGATTATCAGCTCATCAGATAACGGCTGCCGCACTGTGTCATCGTGTCAAGATGCTTCCCATCTGCCATGAACTCACAAACGCACCGGGAGGGCGTTAGAAATTAAAACCTCGCTGTCTGAGAACCACCAATCCTTTCAGATCCAACAGAGAAGTCAGGAAGAGAAAACCAGATTTCCAGAAAAGTGAGTTAAAATCCCAACGAGACGAATTTATCCCCAGCAGAACCTAAACATCATGTCAGACTTTATCATGCCACATGGAAAATATGAGCTCGTTGTGGATCTGATGTCTGCAGCAGCACATCTGTAAAGTCCTGCAGGTCTGGACTGCAGGTCCATCACAGCAGCAGAACCGGTCTGCTGCTGTGATGGACCAGTCTGTGGTCCAGGATCAGGTCTAGACCGGTTCTGCTGCTGTGATGGATCAGTCTGTGGTCCAGCTGAAACGTTAGTCCTTCCCTGAAAGAGACGATGTGTGGATGGGAGCAGATGTTGCTCTAACACCTACATGTACTGTTTACAGATGTTTACAGATGTGGAAGATCCTGCTCACATCTGGATCCTGTTCACATCTGGATCCTGCTCACATCTGGATCCTGTTCACATCTGGATCCTGTTCACATCTGGATCCTGCTCACATCTGGATCCTGCTCACATCTGGATCCTGTTCACATCTGGATCCTGTTCACATCTGGATCCTGCTCACATCTGGATCCTGCTCACATCTGGATCCTGTTCACATCTGGAT